>JAOTBA010004209.1:0-11053 GCA_025629845.1 Erythroxylum squamatum
TAATTTCAGCATTACATCTGGAATTGATTTGTCCATGTTGGAGCTCTTTTAGGACGACTGCTTCTTCGTGGTTGAGGATCTTCGGTGGGATAAACTTCAGCTGCAACAGTTTCCATCGTATCAACATCCCTATCTTCCACTAAAAATTTACTTGTGACTTTTTTATTATAACCTGTAAAAATAAAATTAAGAACAAAGATTATTTATCTAGGGTCACTCTCTAGTCTCGGGTGCTATACGAATCTAAACATTAAGTGGCCTAACAGAAATGTCACAACATGCTTTTTCTCATAACTAATGCAATAAATCAATAATAAAATCAATTGATGCAAATGCATGAAGTTTTGTCATTTTCCTTTAAAGGGTCGGTAGTAATACGATTAAATACTAAAACTACCTATATTTTAATAGTTTTACGAGAAATTCTTATATTTTATGAAAAATTCAGAATAAAATTTTTTATTAAATTTTCTGTTAACTTTTTATTAATATGACAACTTTTTAGAAAAGTGACACTATTATCTAAATATGTCCCACTATACAAGATGCCCAATAACGCGAGACCTAACCACTTTATAGGATCCCCCACTTCATGAGTTCCATTGGCTTCTCTTTTTGATTTACTTACCTTTTCAAGTTCGATTTCGAATTATAGGACCTTGGGTTAGCTCGAAAATTGGAGGAATGGAGGGAATCGGCGTTGCAGTTGTGGTATCCGATGGAAGTTGAGTGTTAACCAATGTAGGGATTGGTGAAGCTAACCGGCGTGAGTCGTTTTTCTTGCGTGGCATAGTCCTAAGCTTTGGAATTTTGCAAACCTAAAATCACTAAAATAAGAGCACAAAGCCAATGAAAATTTGCACTGGTGGGTGGCATTTGTTACGATGGTAAGGAGGGTAAAAGTTTTAGGGGTTTTCATTGGAATGGTATGGGTGTTGGTTAAATTTGTAGTGGGTGGGTAAAATTGCAGTGGGTGGGCGAGAGAAATTTTTTAATTTTTTTGTGTCAATAATTAAATTAAAATTGAAAATATTGACATGTGAAAATACTAAAGGGAATGGAATAAAATTGACAGCTAAAAAAACAAATTAAAAATTAAAAAATGAGCAATACTGAAAAATATAAATAAAATTGAACATGAAAGTTTTGGGTTACCCCCAAATGCGCTTCTTTTAAGTCATTAGCTAGATGTGTTTATCAACTTACTTGATTAGAGATAGATTGGGGCTACCAACTCTATCTCTTCCACATTCTTGACTGGAGAATTCTCATAATATGGTTTCAAGCAATGTCTATTAACCTTAAACACCTTGGAAGTGTCTAAACTTAAAATTTCTACCGTACCATGAGAAAATACATTAGTAACAATAAATGGTCCGAGCCAGTGAGATCGTAATTTTCCTAGAAATAACTTAATTTTTGAATGATAAAGAACTTTTTGTCCTACTGAAAATTGCTTCCTTAAAATCATTTTATCAAGAAAAGCTTTAGTTTTGTCATTATAAATTTTCACATTTTCATAAGCCTCATTACGGATCTCTTCTAACTCTTGCAATTGCAACTTCCTACTGTTACAGCCTCTACCAATTCCATGATTAATTGCTTCACAACCTAGTAGGCTCTATGTTCTATTTTCACGGGCAAATGACAAGGTTTACTAAAAACTAACTTGTACGATGACATGCCTATTGGAGTTTTGTAAGCAATCTGATACGCTCACAAGGCATAATCCAAACGTAAGTTCCAATCCTTTCTGTTTGAATTCACCACTTTTTTCAAAATTGATTTAATTTCTCAATTGGAAACTTCAACTTGCCCACTCGTCTATAGACGATATGCATTCAAAATACGATGTGAAACACCATGTGTCTTCATCAATGTTCCAACAATTGTATTGTAGAAATGAGTTCCCCTGTTGCTAATCATTGCTCCAGGTATCCATACTTGACAATAATGTTAGATTTGACAAATTTAATTACAACCTTAGCATCATCTATATGAGTAGCTTTAGCTTCTATCCACTTGGACACATAATCCACGACTAAAATGATATAAGTTTTACCGAAAGATTAAGGAAAAGAACCCATAAAGTCAAATCCCTATATATCAAAATTTTCACATACCAAGATATCTGTAAATGACATTTGATCTCTTCATTCCAGACTACCTGTTCTTTGGCAGCGATCACAAGACTTACAATACATGTAAGTATCATAAAATAATTTGGGCTAAAATAAACCACATTCAAGAATTTTATGAGCTGTTTTTTTGGGGCCAAAGTGTCCCCCACACACAGATGAATGGCAAAATTTTAATATGGAAGGAATTTCATCATCTGCAACACACCTTCTAATAATATGATCAACACAAAATTTCCAAAGATAATGTTCATCCCATATGTAATATTTGGCCTCTTATTTAATTTTATCCTTTTCAGCTCTAGATAAATCACTAGGTAAGGACTTAGTCACCAAAAAATTTACTATGTCGATATATCATGAAATTGCCTGTTGGATTGCAAACAGACCTTCATTTGGAAATTCATCTTGGAAAACATCAGATGTATTGGTTGGAATGATTCGGCTGAGATGAGCGGCCACCAAATTTTTAGCTCCCTTCTTGTCACGTATTTCCAACTTAAATTCTTGTAGGAGTAAGATTCACCGAATCAACCTTAGTTTTGCTTCTTTCTTAGTTCACCGAATCAACCTTGGTTTTGCTTCTTTCTTAGTCACCAAATATTTTAGAGCTGCATAGTCTGAATAAATGATCACTCGTGTACCCCATAAGTAAGACTGAAATTTTTCTAACCCAAAAACTACAACTAAGAATTCTTTCTCCGTCGTGGAATAATTCTTCTGAGCATTTTTAAGTGTCATGGAGGCATAGTAAATGATATGAGGTACTTTGTCCACTTTTTGACCTAAAACGACTCCAATTGCATCACATATAATTGGAAGGAAATGCCCTACTTTGATGGCTAAATTATTGGGGCTGTAGGGAGTCGTTCCTTTAGTTGATCGAATACAATTTTATATGTCCCATCAAAATCAAATTTCACATATTTTTAGACTAGTCTACATATAAGTTGAGCAATCTTCGAAAAATCTTTAATAAGTCCCCGATAGAATTCTGTATGACCAAGAAAAGAGCCTACTTCTCACACAGTTGCGGGGTAAGGTAAAGATCTTATAACATCTATCTTAGCCTTATCAACCTTAATTCCCTTAGAAGAGACTGTATGACCCAAAATTATTCCATGATCAACCTTAAAATAACATTTTTCATAATTTAAAACCAAATTAGTCTCAATGCAACATTTACGCACTTTCTCAAGGTTGATAATGCATGTTTCAAAAGATTCTCTATAAACCGTAAAGTCATCCATGAAAACTTCCATACAATATTCCACAAGATTAGAGAAAATACTTACCATAAACCTTTGAAATGTCTCTGGTGCATTACACAACCCAAATGGCATTCTTCGATAGGCAAAGGTTCCGAATGGACACGTGAAAGTTGTTTTCTCCTAGCCCTTTGGTGCAACCAAAATCTGATGATAACCTGAATAACCATTTAGACAACAATAGTGAGATTTACCTGCAAGTCTTTCAAGCATTTAATCAATAAATGAAAGAAAAAAATGATCTTTTCTAGTAACCAAATTTAGCTTCCTATAATATATGCAAAATCTCCACATGTTTTGAACACGAGTGGGTATCAACTCACCATCACTATTTTCTATTACAATTGCCCCAAATTTCTTTTAAACTACTTGGACCGAACTAACCCAATTGATCCGAAATGGGATAGATAATCCCAATATTAAGAAGCTTTAAGATTTCCTTTTTCACCACCTCCATCATAGGTGGATTTTAGTGATGTTAAGGTTGCCTTACCTCCTTGGCTTCACCTTCAATCAAAATTTGGTGCATACAAATGGTGGGACTAATGCCTTTTAAATCAGTTACTATCTACCCAATGACTTATTTGTGTTGTCTTAGCACCTGAATTAGTTGTTCTTCCTACTTGTGAGTTTATTTGAGATAATAATTGTTAAATACCTTGCTCACCAAAAATATGTATTTTAGATGGTTAGGCAAAATTTTCAGCTCCAATGTGGGCAGTTGAATCAACGAAGGCAATAATTTTGAATTATTTCGGGACAACTCCATATAAGGTAATTGCTTCACCATTTTTTTGGTTTTCTCCAAATTGTAAAACATGGCTTCAATTTCGCTGTTGGGCACCAACTTCTTTGTAAACAACTGCCACTGCAACGCGTCTCCAATTTCAAGAATTGTCTTAAGTTCATCTCTTCCATTTAAGGAAAAAAAATCTACACTCAAGTGTTAATAAAATCCATAGAAACAATGGGTTGTTCATCATTCGAAACATTCATAGCATTGTATATATTGAATTTAATTAATTCACCATCAAATTCCATTGTCAACGATCCATCATGAACATCAATTTTTGTTCTAGTGGTTTTCAAGAATAGACTTCTAAATAAAATTGGCGTTGAGGAGGACACATCCTCATTACCTATCTGCATAATGTAAAAATCAGCTAAAAAAAGCATTTCGCATACTTGAACCAAAATATCCCCTAACACGCCCTTTGGATAAGCATTAGAACTATCTACTAATTGAATTACTATATAAGTCTATTTGAGGGGCCCTATGTTTAAGGACTTGTAAACATCATAAGGCTTGACATTTATTGATGCACCCAAATCTAACATAACTTTTTCAATTCTTAAATCACCAATTTTACAGGGAATAGTGAACATACATGGGTCTTGACATTTAGGTGGTAGCTTTTTCTTCTGAAGTATTATAGATACGTTCTCTCCCAATTGTACTTTCTCATCATTTTTCAATTTTCATTTCGAAGTGCAGAGCTTCTTTAGAAATTTAGCATAACGAGGAATTTGCTTAATGGCATTAAGCAAATGAATATTTACCTGGACCTTTCTGAAAGTCTCCAATAACTCTTTCTCTTATTCCTCTTTCTTTACTTTGGCGAATCGATTAGGAAAAAGGGGCGGCACAACAAATTTCTACAGATCTTAATTTATTTTTTCTCTTTTTTCCTTTTCGGACTAGTTGAGTATTTCATTTCTTAGTTCTTCTTTGATTTCCCTCTTGGAGATTTTTGGAGAAGGTTCCTTTGATTCTTTACCACTCCGCAATATGACAACTTTGGCACTTTTCTTAGGATTGATTTCTGTTTGAGCACGAAATTTTCTAAAATTTTGTGCCTCTAATTGATTAATTATTGTATCCATTTGGCTCAATTGATTTTAAAGATTTTGAATACTAGCTTGAGTATCTTGCTAAAATGTCAAAGTGTTAGTGACCAAAGATTTAACTATATCTTCTAAAGAGGACCTACCATCTAAATTGGGTGCCATTTGTTAATATTGTCTAAGAACATAGGGTTGCCTATATTGCCAAAAATTTGAAGTAGCTTGTTGCCTTTGAGAGTTCCCATAACGTAGATTTGGATGGTCATGCCAACCCAGACTATAGGTGTTCGAGAATGGATCATATTTTCTTTGAGTTTGCCCAACAAATCCTCCCATGACATTGACTTGTTCTGTACTTTTCTCTTGCAAAATCAGGCATGCTTCAGTAAAGTGTCCCAACATTAAACATATTCCACATACCTTTGTTTCTTCTTTCTTTGTGACCATGAGTTGACCACAAGTTGCCTCAGTCACATTCCTAGGCTTCATGCCCATACAAACCACATTAAATTCCTTCAAATGCTTGTAGGGATCCTCTCTTGGTAGACCTCAAAAAATTGGCAATAAGTGAATCAGGTCCGACTTCAATTCAAAGGTATTATTGTCCCCAAAATTTGAAAATTTGATGCAATAAGGTTGTTGAGCATCTGCGGGGGCAGCTAATTCACGAAGGGTACAATTTACAGCCATCTTTTCTTTCTTTTGCACTTATTGTCTTTGTTTTGTCTGCTTCTGTAACTTCTTGGCTATCTTTTCTATCTCTGAATCAAACAGCAACTGTGTTGTTTTGTCTACCCGTTTAACATACATATATCGTTAAGAGATCCCCGACAACGACGCCAAAATTTGATAATGATGTCGCCTACAACCAAATTAATACTAACTTTAATAATGATACATGTAGTTAGTGAAGAGTTGAGATCGTTCCCATGAGGAACCTATTGGTAAGTATTTCACGTGATACTAAGGAATTAAAATTGACAAAAAAATTAGAATTAAACAGAAATAATGAAATCTAGAAAATTAATGTACAAACCTTAGTTTTGGGTTACCTACGTTATCAAACTAGTATGGATCATCGATACAAATTTTAATTAAATCCTTTAACAAATACTCATTGCATGGTGGTCTCTCTTAGGCTTAAATGAATAGAAACATGTATTCTAATCACTCTTATTAACCAACAACTTAGATACGATCTTAAGTTTGATTAATTAATAGCTTTAATAACTAATAGAATCAGTGAGCAAGACAATACACATACGATATGTATTTAATATAGATAAATATCTTTCTTAGAGTTTCCAATCCCTATCGTAAAAGATGGTAATCCTATTTGCCACTTTTGATTAGCAAAACTGAACGTCAAATCCTACTAATCTGGCTGTAAATTAAATCAATCAATTCCTAGTTGCACACCTTAAAGATCAATCAATTTAATCATGAAAAATAAGGTGAAAGACACTTAATATTAGTCAATGAAATAAACTTTATTCAAAAAATCTCACACATACTAGAAGATAACATTGGTTTCCTTCAACTAAGAAGAAGGATTTAGCTACTCATAACAGTGATGTACTTGACAGAAGAATAGCTGAACGTCTGGTCTCCATATTTGCCCTTTTTTCTAGAAAACATAAAACTCTCAAAAAGAAAACAAGAATGTGAAAGGTAAGTTGTTAGAGGGGGTCGTACTCCCTTTTTAAAGTTATTTGATCAAATACACTCCCCACGAAATTAGGTAGCAGATCCCCACATAAGGAAAACAACTTAATTCCCAAAATAATTAGAATCCTATATCTATTAAATCTCCTTTCGAATCAGACTCTGGTGATAAACTTTTCCTTTGCACGTACCCACGTTTAGTCAAAACTTTTCTGCCAGCTGGAAATTCGAATTGCCCTTGTTTTTCTTGCATCTTTCTGATTCAAATTTAGCTCTCATGTGTTCAAAAACACCTGATAATAATTAAGAAACAAGTCCATTAATTTTAAATAAAAATTTCAACACATTAAAAAGATTTATATCCGAAGTTAGCCCAAAAATAATAACTTATCAATTAGATAAAACTATGTGCCATAATAAAAGACATCGATATATTAAATTAATTATTAGTTCAGCCTTGATAGTTGTTGGATGCATTTTCTCATTAAAATTAGTGGCATTTTCCCTTAATTTCTGGAATAATTATTGGGTTTTATACATATTTTACCCACTAATTTGTTTAGTTCTCTTGAATATGCATTTATAATGGTTTATGTTTAATTTGTAAATGAAAAGAAAAAAAATGATAATGAATATGACTTTTATTGAAAAAAAAAGAGACACAAAATTTTTTTTCGAATGCTCATGTTAGGATTGTTGTTGGTTGCTAGAAAGAATGTCCAAAAGGCAATCAGTTAGAGGTAAAACACAGCTTGAGGGACCAGAGGGGCATCACACTAAAACAACCACACCTACACACCACAAAAAAACAAAACGAAATTTACGCTAGAATGGAGGACGTTGAAGACAAAATTCTGGAGGCAGCTGGTGACTAGGGACTTCAATGTTGGCAGCTGTTAGAGACAAGAGAAGGAGAGTGCGTGACCACCAAAGCATTAGGCGTGAATGAAGGAGCAAAAATCACGAAAACCACGCATGCAGAGAGTCCCACCACACCGACAAGTTACAAGGAGGATTTTAGCACCGAATGGACACTAACAGAGAGAGACCACCAATATACAACCAAAAGGCAAATCAGCTCCAAGTGGGACACCAACAGAGGATAGCTAAAGTGGAAGTAGAGAGGACCCACGCAAAAAGCCAGAGGTGGGGAGAACAACGACGCAGATCACAATTGAAAATACAAACAAAAGGCAGCTGTGTTTTTAGGGAAGGAGAATAACGTTAAACCAAGCAACCTCCAAGGAAAAAAGCACAAAAAGATGCTGACCCACCACTGAGAGGAGAGTAAGAGGAGACTACGTTGGCAGCTAGTGAGTAAAAGAAAAAAAATGATAAAACAAGGAGATTGGAAAATGGGAGGCTACACGAACGTTACAGCAAAAAAGGAGGGATACTCTACACTTACTACAAAAGCACTAGGAGGGATTTTGGGGGCTCCATTACTCACCAACTCTCGATTCACGCTACATTCATTTTTACTCAAAGAAAAAGAAAACTCTTTCGACTAACATCTCAAGGGCTGTTGCCAAGAAAGGATTGAAGCAGCTGGTGGGACATCACGCAACCAGGCATGAACAGCAGGAGCATCATGCACCAAGGAGGAGACCCACGCAGATGTTGAGCTGGTGGTGGCTAGGAGCATCCACGTTACTCCACCATTGAGGATATTCTCCACTTGAACGTTGGCAGCTGGTTGGGGTCAAGAGAGCTAAATAGCTGGTGAAAATAAAAGAAGAAGACACGTTGAGCTGAGGGAGGATTTTTGCTCTAGCACTCACCAACTCTCCACTCACGTTACACCATGTAGAAGCAGGGACGCAACATCAGCTGATTCACTAGACCCACAGAAGACACGCACTACATAGAAGAGGGCACCACCAAAAACGAGACGCAACGCAGCTGGGAGAGAAATGCGAGCTGGAGACGCAAACAACACAGAGAGGGGGAATTCAAAAACTCATTCGTTATCTGATTCATTATTTGATTTCTCCTAATGTTGGTTGTTGACTTTAAAGCTTGTGGTTTTCATTCTACCATGATTGAGTAATTTCCTCAAAGCTTCAAGGTTGGGCTGAAGCTTTTAGCTAATTTTTATGGATTAGATCTTGGTTGATTTATAAGTATGGATTTTTAGTTTTGATTTCTCTGATTTGAGATTAATTTTTCTGGTATTGTGTTTGGCCAACCATTACTTGACATTAGTTGTTAATTGAAGAACCGATAAGTGAAAATTGATAACGGAACTCCAAACAGGGAACTTATAGATTTCAGATTTAGACATAAATTGAATTTATGAGAGAAAACTAGGTTAGCAAAGAACTTAATGGGTTATGCTTGATTGCTAGTTTACGATAGTAGATTAGGATTATTGCATAACACTCCTTTGATACCTTGAAAAAGGGTCTAAGAAACTCTAGGCTCAACCGTCTATCAACCAAAAATTTGCCTAATAAATCGATCTATGTAAAGTCCATAGAAAACGCTAAAAATGGAACCATCCTTGAAGCTTACCACATTCCATTCGGAGTAAACCCTACAGATATTCGCATTTTTTTTTGTTTAGCATTGGTTTTATTATTTTTGATAGTTAAATTTCTTATTTTAATTCCCCATTCTTACACAATTGTTTAGTCCAATTAATTGAGTGATCCAAGCCTAGTACTTACACAATTACTCCCTATGGGACGATATTATACTATACTACTGGATACCCATGAACTTGCAGAATTGCATCAAGTTTCTTAGCGCCGTTGCCGGGGAGTAATCCCTGAGTAATATTAGGTGACCGATTGTTTGGTTAAATTGGATATTTTTGTTTTTCTTTTCTTTTCTTATTTTGTGTTAATAGATTTTGTTAGAATTAATTTTTTTATTTGTTCTCTTTATTGTTTACTTCTTATTTTGCGTTTTCTGTACCTTGCGTTTGATCTAGCTGTGTTATACTTAGTGTATGCGAAAGTCCGTCAGTGCTGAAGAATTATTATTTGATTCTGAAATCAAGAAGATAGCTAAGGCACTAAGGAAGGAAGAAAAATCTAGAAAAGCACGGGTAAGAGCATCTAACGTACAGCGTGTGCATGAACGTCGGATCGAACCTGAATTAACTACAACTTTTTCAACAGAAGAGGCAGTCGAATTGAAAATGGCCGAACAAAATTCGAGAATGATGTAGGATCATACAATCCCAGATTTTGGGAAATTTTGCCCAAGCATTACAAGGCCTCATGTGCAAGCAAATAATTTTGAGTTAAAACCTGTCCTTGTACAGATGGTGCAGCAGAATCAATTCAGAGGGCACCCAACGGAAAACCCACATGTCCACCTGCAGCAATTTTTGGAGATTTGTGAAATGTTGAAGCAGAATGGGGTACCTGAGGATGCTATAAGACTTCGGTTGTTTCCTTTTTCTGTGAGAGATCAGGCTAAGGATTGGCTCCATTCGCTACCACCTGGTTCGATCAACAATTGGCAAGAGTTGTCCATGGCTTTTATGGCTCAGTATTTTCCACCCGGGAAGACTGCAAAGCTTAGAAGTGAGCTTACCTCATTTCAGCCCAGAGAAGATGAGTCGTTGTACGAAGCATGGGAGAGGTACAAGGAACCTCAACGCAAATGTCCAAATCACGGTGTCCCGAAGTGGATGATTGTGCAAATATTCTATAATGAAGTTTCTCCTGTTATGCGAAGTACAATAGATGCTGCGGCTGGAGGTGATTTAATGGACAAGAATGAAGATGAGGCCTTTATGTTATTGGAAAAAATTTCCTACAACAACTATCAGTGGAATAATGATCAAAAAGAGGTTAAGCAAGAATGGAAGAAACCTCAAGGAGTCTTCGAATTGGATGCTTTTACCTTGTTGAATTCGAAATTTGAAGCTCTTTCAAGGAAAGTAGATAAGTTTGCCACAGCTACTGTTAGTAATGTGAATGCCTTACAAGATCAGGATTTTGGGTCGAGTATGGGTACAGAATTTCAGAAAATTGGGCAAGAATTTGGGGCTGAACATATGAACTTTGTGGGAAATTATGGGCAGAAGAACCAAGGTGGAGCTTTTTCAAACACTTATAATCCTGAATGGCGAAACCACCCAAATTTCTCATGGTCTCAACAATCCAAGCCACCCCAAAGTTT
>JAOTBA010004234.1:0-11052 GCA_025629845.1 Erythroxylum squamatum
CAATTCCAAAACAAAATCTCCAGCATATAATTTCGAATTTAAGACAAATCTTTAAGTCAAATCTTCAAAACATATGGTATATCCCATATCCAAAAAATGCCAAAAATACAAATGGGATTTATTTAAAATAAATCCTAACACTATTTATGTCTTATGCAAAGAAGAAAAGGAAGATAAGAATCATCTCTTTTTCCAATGCATGTACTCTAAAGTTATTTGGAATAGAGTGTTGTACCTTCTACTGGAGTACTGTCAATCATATGAATGGCATAAAGTATTGACATGGGTTACCAAAAAGGCTGGGGAACTAAAACAAAATGGAGAGCTACCTAAACTACTTTTATTTAAACAATCTATTCAATATGGAGAGAAAGAAACAACAAATTATACGAAGAGGAACAATTGAAAAAACATCAATTAGCTAGAAACACTCTAAACTGGATTAGAGAGATTATGATAGCAAGGAATGCACAAAGAAAGCTCACATTAGACATGAAGCTCAGATAGAATCATTAATAACTTTTAATTTTGTTCTCAAGATTACTGTACTGAACAATAGCTAGTTTGTAACAGGTCTTACATTGTAATGGTGTAATAGCTTTGCTAGTGTCAATAAATCTTTGATTCATCTTCCAAAAAACATTCAAGGAAAATAATTAGTTATGCTCATTTTTAAGTGTGTTGAATTTGAAAAGGATTTTCTAGACACCATACCACTATTAACACTTAAGGAAGAAGATTTATTGATTAAAGACATAATCAAGGTATTGTACCAATAGAAGTCAACCTTGAAGCAATAGGGTGAACAGTAAGTAGCTATGGATAAGAGATTCCAAAGGAGTGACTACTCAGAACTCATATGGCTTGATGATTAACATACTAAAATTCTAGAAGCGATACCTAATAGCCTATATAAAGATAATGAAGTTAGTAAGATTGCTAAAAAGCATGAATTATCTTCTTCTATGGTTAAGCAATTTGTAGCCTCTAAAGAGAAAGCTTCTGACTCTACTACCAAAAATATGAATCAAACTTCCTTTATTCTCTCTTTTACTTAGAATAATCCTTACTTTTCTATTACTTAAGAGCCTCCAACAACTTCTTCTATTCTTTCCTCTCCTCTGGTGTCTAAAGATCTAAGTAATGTGGAGTTTAAAACTAGTAATAAGAGGAAACTAGGCAGAAGGAATAGATCTAGGGGATCTGAATGTTCAAACGCCTTATTATGTCAATAGTGTCATAGAATCCAAGGGGTGGTATAAATTTCCCTAAAAAACTACAAGCCTTAATCAATTTTGTTAGTGATAAAAAGCTTGGTATTACTAGCATTTTGGAATCTAAATTAAATCAAAAGAGTTGAAGCAAACTTAAAATTCTAGGCAATCATTCCTTTTTGTTAATCCTCCAATATTATCACTATGGTCGTATATTGATTCCTTTTGATACAGGATTAGTGAAGGTCCCTCTACTTCAAGAAAATGATTAGCAAATGCATTTGTTTGTCTTATATCCCCAAGAGAATATTAGGATGATATTTTTTTTAATTTATGGTTCTAAATTTGCATTATAAAGGAACTATATTTAGGATAAGCTTAGAAGTATTCATTCTTCTATTTAAGGCCTTTGGATACTCTTAGGTAATTTTGATAGCACTATTTATAGTTTTAAAAGCTAAGGGCAATGTCTCTTTGAGAGATTTTGGATATGATTTCATGGATTATGTAGAGAAATAGGAATCACTAACTTGAAATATGAAGGAAACTTTTTTATATGGAATAATAAAAGAAGTGTTATATGGCATATTAGGAAAATTTTTGAAAGAGCACCATTGAATGGAGACTAGTTAAACAAATTACCGGAGAGCAAATCCATTTTCATGAATACATGTTTTTTGATCATATTCCAATTCTTATCCAAAATATGTTTTCAAAATGCAAGAGTAACTTTCTTTTTAGGTTCAATAACATTTTAGCTAATGAAGAATGATTCAATGAGACAATATGTATCCTATCTTAGGTTATAAGCTCTTTATATGTGTTAGGAAACTTAGCTTGATTAAGAAAGAGCTCAAAGAATTTAATGCAAGGAGGAGAAATAACACTTATGATCATTTATTTAATGCTAAGAATAATTCAATAATGGAAGGGAAGAACACCAATATAATTTATTCTCTTCTCAAACATAATGGTGATGTTGCTTTCTTACTAGGAAATCTTAATCATAAGGCTCATTCCTTCTTTAAAAACTTCTTGCACACCCCTACCTCTAGCTACTCTTTAGTGTTAATCTTAAGCTCTTTCTTTAAATATCAGATATATGATGTAGAAAGAGAGCTACAAAGGAGTCCTTCAATGAGCTTGATATGGAGAAAGTAGTATTTGCATTAAATCCATATAAGACTCTAGGCCTTGATGGCCTTAATAGCTTATGTTTTTCAAATGGCTTAGCCACTGATCAAGGAGATGGTAACTTCAATTGTATTTGAATTCTTTAAGAAGGGTAAGATCCTAAAAGAGGCTAATAAACATTCTTGTGTTTTATACCCAAAACTACCAATCCTGGTTCCCTAAATGATTATAGGCCAACATTTTGTTGCAATACTTTATACAAAAGTCATCTCTAAGTTACTGGCAATGAGTTTGAAAAAAGTGTTGAAGCTTTTAATCAATAATTCATAAGGTGCATTCTTAGAAGGAAGACTAATTGGAGATAATATAATCAATGCATTGGAGTTATTTAAAGGTTACATAAAGAAGAATTAACTAAGCAACTATGCTATTAAGGTTGACTTGAATAAAGCATTTGATTATGTCAACTAGGAGTTTGTTTTGCACCTATTTAAAGTGTTTATTTTCCCTACCATCTTAATTTACTAGATAAGGCAACCCATCACAACCACCTCCTATAGTGCATTGATCAATAGAGAACCAACTAAATTGATAAAGGGAGGAAGAGGACTAAGGCAAAGAGCCCCATTTCCCCTTATTTTTTATTATATACATAGACGCTCTTAACTCGATTAGTAAATCACAATATTATGTAAGGATTTATATTTAAGTATGACTCCAAATGTAAGAACATATAGCTTATCTTTTACTAAAGATATGCTTTTATTCTCTAGAGCATTTTGATGGCTTCTCTTCAAGCTTTTAGGGAATTATCTAGTTTAGTAATAAATCCAAGCTAAAGTTATTTGATTGTCTCAACTATTTCACATCAGATAACTAATTGGCTTTCTTTTATACTAGAGCTTTGATTAAAGGTTCTTCCATTCACTTAATTAGGCTTACTTATCATAACAAGGAAGCTGCATTTATAGAGTTCCTTCCACTTATGGAAAAAGGTTCAAAAGAGACTAAGTAATTGTTGTAACAAAACTTTATCCTTTATAAGAAGATTGCAACTAATTAAGTATGTGATCAACTTACTCCATATTTTATGGTCATCTCATATATTCCTCTCTAAAGAACTAACCAAGAAACTTAAGAAAATGATAAGATGCTTCCTCTGGTATGGGAATAATTATCGCAGATATAACTTACTTTACCCCCTTTCAATCTTACTATAGTAGTGGTTTTAAATTTTTATGGTCAGAACTTACCTTTTAAATTAAATTAATCCTTAATGCATGCAATTTTCTTAGAAATATGATATTTAGAAATAACAAGGAAAAATCAAGCTTTAATTAAAATATAAATAAATAATATGTATTTTATACATTAAAATTATTTAATAATTTCTTTTTCCTAAATTATATACTAATAATAACAGGAATCGTACAAATTCATTAAAAATCGAGTTGAACATATCAACAATAATTTTTATTGAGTTAACATAAAATTTTGAAATAAAAAACTTTAAATACTTTAAATATCTTAACCTAATTTCAAGGCATAATTATTTTAAATTATCTATTAAAAAAATTAAACCTCGACTTAGTAAGTATTATATTAGTTCTAATTATTAATACAATGAAAGATTGTTAAGTTGTTTAAACATTTTCAACATTTTGTGGCATTTATTTGTGTTAAAATTTTCATTTTTACGCAAAAAATTAGTATTTGTCTAAAAGTGACATTGAAGATTAAATTGTTAAATTGTCTTGAATTATCTTACGTACGTTAGTCAAAAACCTTTTTATTTATACACAAATTATAATTTACATCTTCTTCAAGTGTCAAATCCATGTTTCAAACATTAAACCATTTTAAAGTGCTACTCTCAACATAAAAATACAATTTTTATAATAAGCCAAAAATGTTCAAAGATAAATAATGGTCAGAAGGCATGATGGAAGAAGCAACACGAAACCACAAGTTTTCTTCTATACATAATAGAAGACTAAGAAAGGCCACATTCCGTGGCTTGTGGACCAAAAGAAAGGAGTATCTGTGGATCATATACGCATATAATGCTTAATAAAGCCATAATCAAACCCTTAGACCAGCAAAGTTCATCTTTTTACAAACGGCACCCCACACGTTGTGGTAAGCCTAAAGAAGTATTCCTTAAAGCTTGTTCTTCAGTACAAAATGCACAAAAACCTAAGACATCAATACACTCAAAAGAAAGAGTATTTTAGAATAGATCAATTGGAAGAAGCACATAATAAGGATACAAAAGCTTATATTCCTGCTGTGCTTAGCAAAGAGTAAATACGAGTAAAATCTGAGAAAATTGCTGCAATTATGCAGAATTGAAGAGCCAGTAAGGATATTGGCAATCAAGAATTACACATTTAAGAAAAAAAAAGAGTAGAATCCATAGCAAGCTCTCTAGAAACCAAAAAGAAACGTATCATAGAAATCTGTTTTGTTACTCAGGCATTCTTTTTCTTGGTTACACGTGACATAACTAATGGTGTAGGACAGCTACAGAAGTGAACTATGTGATAGAGACAAACAGGTGAAATTTTGGATTACTGAAATTCAAGAATGAGAATAAGTTTAAAAATCACTCCTAAAGTTTGAGAACAAAAACCAGACCCTCACTGAAATCCGAACACAGAATCTCACTTGTTAAACTCCAATATTTATCTGGAAAGGTGAAATTTGTGCTTAATTGAAATCGGATACCTCCTTTCTCTATGAAAGAGTTCCTTCATTTTTAGTACCAGCAGTTATGGCCTCAGATATCTAGGAACGCCCCACATTATAACTTATGGGTGCAGCTAGGACCATCTCTATAGTGGACAATGTAGCAACACATAGAGAACCAATATCAAATTCAGTGTCAAAAATAAAGGGACTTCTGCTGAACTGCATTTCAGCCCATCTGTTTCTTAATCACTCTACTTCCATTAATGGGAGGGCGGTCATGAGAAACCTTGCAAATAAACTTTCCAAACATCTCAGGCTTGAAAATCCAACGCTACAACCCCAAAGAGAATTAAAAAACTCACAAAATGCCAACCTCGTTGATTGAACTGTGTCCCTAAAATGCACTACTCCATGAATAAGCATTACAATAATTTTTCAATAGGTACATGTGGTCTTGAAACCATGACCCATAACCATGACTTACGAAGAATGTCAGCTTACTTTTCAACACGGGCAAAGTAACAACAAATAACTATGCATAGTAATTCATCGATAGAATGCATCGAAAACCTCTATTACCTTTCAGATTAGATACAGAATCAATTACAGTGAACTCTCAACCAATTTGATGCAAAGAAACATAAGTATCAACTCCAAAACCAAAATATAAGATACAAGGTAGCAAGGTTGAGGGAGTCTCTAAATTTGAAGTTCGTCCTTGCCCACAAATTGACAGTGAAGGAAATCACCTACAACATTTGAAGGAAGTCACTGCAACAATGATCCTTACAACAGTATCATTAAGCTAAATAACTCACCACAGCTAATCCATTGGGAACACCAAACGTAAAAGTCAATAATCTGAAGGGTATCATTCCCTCAAAAGGAAAACAAGAAAAAGAACAAAAACTAAGATAAGAAAAGAGTATCAACACCTCAAACCTTCATCCTGCTTTAGATTCTGCTTTGGAGCTGCCCTTTGCTTCTTGTCTCGGCTCAGGCTTACCTTCCACATGCTTGGCATCAGCTGAACAACAACCACCACCATGATGATGATGGTGATGTCCATGATGATGATGCTGATGCCCGTGATGGTGGCTCTGCTTCCCTTTAAGTTGCTTGCGCATGTCATAAGCATCCTCTCCATCTGCATAGTACTTGGCCTCCACATCATGGATTTTATAACCCAATGTCTCCGTGTACAAATTGAAAGCAGCCCTATTGCTCTTCCTCACATGAAGTGAAACGTACTCGGCTCCAAACACCTATTGGACAGCAACACACAAATCAAATCTGTAAAAGATTAAAACTTTAAGAGAACGCTTTCCCCAAAAAATGAAACATAAAACCCCAATTTATATGGGCAAAGTTTAACTAAACAAAGTAAGAAAAGCCCAAATTTTTCTGTGGAATAATTTAACTTAAACAAAGTAACAAAACCCCCCAAATTCATACGGGCAACCTGCAACAGAAGAAATCCACCAAAAGCACAAATTTATACCGGCAAAAGGTGTACCTGCTCCATGGCGGTTTGGGCAGCGTTCATGAGCTTAGTGGCGAGACCCAACTTGCGGTGAGTACGGAGGACAGCAAGAGAGGTGATGTGACCGTGGCACTCGTTGGATTCTTCTTCCATCTTGGCAAGGACATAGCCAACGATGCGACCATTGTAATCTTCAGCAACATAGAGGAGTTGAGGCCAAGAGAGGATGTGATAGAAATAGTATTTCATCTGGTAGTTCTCGGGAAGGCAAAGCAAGTTGCATGCCTGCATCGCCAACAGGTCATCTATGGTTGCTTTCCTTATGCACACCATTGGCTCTAGGGTTTCTTTCTTCTTCTCGGATCTGCCTGCCTTGTTGCTTGTTTTCGGCGGCGATGTCTTCTTAGGACAGGCACCAAAAAAATAAAGGCTTCGTATTGGGCTTTGCAAATGTGTTGGGCTATAACAAGAAAGGTCTGGTCTTAGGTTTATCTGCTTTCTCTACTCGAAGTAAAAACCAAATCGTATTGTAAACTGTAAAGAATTCAGGCAACCTCTCTTTTAAAAAAATAATTAATATGACAAAACTCATGCGTGACTTTATTTGGAGGTCTTCGCCGGAACACCGCAAGAAGCATCTTGTCAATTGGGAGTCCGTCTGTAAGCCTAAAGCGGAAGGCGGGCTAGGACTTAAACGCATTCAGTCTATGAATGGCGCTTTACTGGCCAAGTTAAGTTGGGGTCTGCTCACTAAACCCACAACCCTATAGGTTCAAATTCTACGCGCTAAATATAGGATCGAGACTACGCATCTACCCCTCACGATCGCCAGGTCTGGGGCCTCGGCCGTCTGGAAACGGATTTCGGCAGCGTGAGATTGGGTTCGTCAAGGGATCAAATGGACTGTAGGGAACGGGAGGCTCGTGTTATTCTGGCTGGACAACTAGTTGGACAATTGAGGACCTCTTATTCATATGGCTTCCTCACCAGTGCCAGATCACTTATGGTTGGCTACAGTTGCGGACCTCACGACGGAGGAAGGCAGTTGGCGCTGGCAGGAGTTCCAGCAGTACCTCTCGGGTACAATCTGCCTGGACTTTGCGAATTTCGGTCCTATTGAAACGACTTTGGGGGAAGATAGTCTGAAGTGGGACTCTAACCCTCACGGTGGATTCACTGTGGCGTTTGCTTACGATTTAATCGAGGGTCGACTCACGGGAAACAGGCACCCACTGTGGCGGATTATCTGGAAATGGGCAGGCCCGCAGCGCATCAGATTGTTTCTATGGCTTGTTGCTAAATGGAAACTATTGAACAATCAACAGCGCGTGGCTCGTCATGTTGCCCAAGACAACTGATGCCAGTTCTGTGGACAAGAAGAGTCTACTGTCCACGTGATGCAGGACTGTACGCAAATGCAAGCTATATGGCGAAAATTCCCCTAGGACGTGGTCAATCTGGGATTCTTCCAGCAGGAGGAGGCGACCTGGTTGACCTCTAACCTTACGAAGCATACGCAGGTGCACCAAGACGCGTGGACCACGATCTTTGGCGTTACTTGTTGGTTCCTTTGGAAATGGAGGAACAACAGCTTGTTTGAGCCGGGCTTTGTTTGGCCGGACGAGGGCCACCTTGAAAAATTGTGTGTTTCCAACGCAGGGCCTTCCAGTGAGTTCCTTCGTGGGGTGGGCTAAGCCTACAGCCGGCTGGGTAAAGGTCAATTCTGATGGAGTAGTGACCCCGGGCTCCAATAGGGTTTCCGCTGGGGGGCTTATTCGTGATTGGAATGGGGAATGGCAAGGGGGTTCCAGCAACACCTCGGGACAGGCTCGCCATTAGTTACAGAGCTATGGGGGTGCTCTCAGGCCTCACACTGGCTTGGGAACTGGGCTTTAGACGAGTGGTGGTAGAGGTGGACTCACTCAAGGTTATTAATCTTCTCTCTGCTCCCCCCGCCATACTGACAGAGGCTTTCTTTTTAGTGGCAGGTATCCACCAGCTTTTGCACCGGGAGTGGACTACTCAAATTCGGCATGTTTTCCAAGAAGGGAACCAGTGCGGAAACAGTCTCGCTGGAATTTTACGCATGGGCCTTCATATCTTATAGGAGCCCCCTTTTGGCGTCCAAGAGCTTCTCTGCAGAGATGCGCACGATGTAGTGTTCCCAAGAGCTTTGATTTAGTTTTGTAATTTCCTCTTGTCAAAAAAATAATAATTAATTAATGGTAAATTACATTATAAAAATAAAAAAACTAATTTTTATAATTTTCGTAAATTATAAAATCTAAAAAACTAAATCTCAAAATTTAAACAAACAACGAAAAAAATCTTAAATGATGTCATTACTTGAATGATAATTTTTTCAATTCAAAAAATTTCTATGTAAATGACAAATAAAAATCACTAAATTTCTACAATTCTAATTTCTTTTCATTTACTATTGTTCTTCTTAATGGACATATTTTTATTTTTTTTAAAATGTGTTTCTCTCAATTATTTTATAAAGGAATATATTCACATAAAAAGCAATTTAAAATGAAAATAGAGATGATAATGGGCTAGCCCGTGAGCCTAAGTTCAAGTGTTTTTAAATGGACGACCTATTGGCCAGGTCTAGCCTTAGACCGACTTGAGGCTCAATAATTTTTAGTAAAACGACATCATTTTGCTTAAAAGAGTTAGGTCTCGAGTAGGTCTAAGCCTAAGTAGCCCAAGTCAGGACCCAATTAAAAAATGATGTTTTCCATTTTTAATTTTTAAAAAATTAGCGGGGCTGGCCCATGGGACCACCTATTGCCATTCCTAAATGAAAATCAATTATTTTAAAATAATTTTTATCCTTTTTCATACGTGTATACGACACCTATTCAATATCCTTGTTTGTACAAGAATCAATCTATTCACTTTATATGATGATAATGCTAAATCGTTAACTCTTTCTTTAGTATTTGTTGAATAAATTAGTTTTTTTTAAATTAAGAATTTATTGAAATAAATAATACATAAACATAACATTTTCTAGAAAGCCTCTCCTACATTAAGGATAAGCTAAACAACAACGTTGTAATACCCATGAACCAACCAGACGATAATGTAATAAACACAGATATAAACAAATGCATTAAACAACAACATAGTAAACATAGAAACAAACAAATGCATTAGCAAGCATATTCGGTGATTTTTCTATAGAGGGTAAAGAAACCCCTCCCATCTAAAGGCGACTCCAGAAGCTTCCAAATTAAGGCAGAGGCATCGAGGGTCTTCTTCAACTCCTCGCTGGTGATATCTACCAAGGTATGGAATTCCTGTCTTAAATCATGTTTATTCTTCTTCTTCTTAATCATTGGTCTTCCCATTTAAGGTAGAAGTGTTGAGGGACTTCTTCTACCCCGCGCTGGTCGAGTCTTTGTGTTGAAGCATGCATCTTCTTCTTCTTCTTTACTGGTGGTCATGATTCAATGTACTGTAGCATCACAGGAGACATACATAGAGGTTTGGTCCCATACTAGGTGAGAACTAACCCCAACTTTGAAAGTTTCTTAACTCTTCTGCACTGTCCTTATCCTTAATCCTGATTACAAGATGTTTTCTAGAGATCTTTGGATGATTCCTAACCTTCATTTAACATATCGAGTAATTTCTCTCTTTTATGGATTTATGGATGACTGCCCTATATTGAATGATAATCCTTGGGTTACAAACATATTGTAACTCGCATCCCTATTGATTTCCAGATATTTTGGAAAAGCCTTGTTTATTGTACTTCCTTCTATTTATAGGTTCCCTAGAAGCTCGAGAAACCCAATCTTAGCTAAACATAAACTTACGCACTTATTTGGTGGTTTCTTAGAGACTTATTAAAGTCTCCAAGAAACCACTAGCCTCTTACTACACTTTTTCTCCATCTAATTGACAATCAACTGCTCTCTTATGCTTGCAATTGCGAGTTTAGTGAGAGAATTTAAACATATAGATCTTCCTGTAAATCTTCTGTTGTTTCTCTCCTTCCATTTCTTTTGGATACATGTTGCAATTGCTACCATGTATAATTCCTTATCGTGCTTGGATATATGAATATGTAATATATATTGTAAGATGTCACTTAGACTGCTTTGACTGCAACTAAGTGTGCATAAAGAGGACATTCTTGTTAAGTCAAAATTGACTTTATGTATTGAATAATTTTGATGACAAACAAAGATCAGATAAATGAAAAGGAGATGGAATACACCTTAACGAAAATCAGACGAATTCAGAAAATCAGACGAAGTCAGAAAACAGACGAAGTCAGAAAACAGACGAAGCCAGAAAACAGACGGAAGCTATTCAAAGAAAAAGCAGACGGAAGCTATTCGGAAAAGCAGACGGAAGCTATTAGAAGAAAAAGCAGACGGAAGCTATTCGGAAAAGCAGACGGAAGCTATTCGGGAAAGCAGACGGAAGCTATTCAAAGAAAAGCAGACGGAAGCCGTATAAAAATCAGACGATACAAAAACAGACGGAAGCTTAGCGAAAAGCAGACGAAGC
>JAOTBA010004303.1:0-11048 GCA_025629845.1 Erythroxylum squamatum
GAGGAACCCGAGATATGTGGATTGAATGAGTCAAGATACGTGGCTTTCCGATGGCTTGCTTAGGATTAGGTCAAGTGTAGTTTTTTATTCTATTTCTTTTGCTATGTTACGTGTCCCATTATTTGGAGATGTAGGCCAAAGAATAGGGACAGTTGTTGAGTTCTTATGTATTTAAATTCCGTAGAATCATGAAGAATGGCAAACATTTTCAATTAAAAAAAACATTCTGTGGTTTATTCCTACCCTAAGTGGAATACTTCCTTCTTGTCTCCTAAAGCTTTGATTGGGACCTATCATTGGTATCAGAGTTATGACTACAAACAAAAAATGAATTGAAAACTTGGAAGCAGGCTTGGGCGGCCTTCAAACCAGTTTTGACCGGATGGAAGTCAGCATGGCAGATAAATTCAACCAGTTGGAAGACGTTATTGGTAAAATCTCTAATCTAATGATTTCCCACCAAGTTGGTTCCAATGCCACGATCCATGAACCCACAACAATCTCACCAAACCGACGTTCTAAAGATGACAATCGTAACCACTCTGAGGCAGCAAAGCAAATGTTCTCATCCAAATTAGCCAAATTGGAGTTCCCTCGATTTGTTGGTGATGATCCCACGAAATGGTTCACAAAAGTGGACCAGTTCTTTGAATATCAAGGAACCCTGGAGGGTCAAAAAGTGGCCTTAGCATCATTCCACCTGGAGGGAGAAGCCAACCAGTGGTGGCATGGCTGAAAAGATCACAAAAGGAGGAAAATAAAGAAGTGACGTGGGAGGTGTTTCAAGAAGAGCTTTGGGCCAGATTCGGACCCACAGATTGTGAAGATTTTGATGAGGCCTTGTCCAAAGTTAGGCAAGTTGGGTCGTTACGAGATTATCAAAAGGAATTTGAGTGCTTAGGCAATCGAGTACAGGGCTGGACACAAAAGGCTCTGGTGGGGACATTCATGGGTGGTCTCAAATCAGAAATTGCCAATGGAATTCGAATGTTTAAGCTAAAGAAGCTAAAGGAAGCAATTAGCCTGGCTTGGATGAGGGACGAGCAACTAATTTGCCAGCGAAAGGCTTCGCGACCAGTCCAACGCCTTCTTGGAGATTCGTCCACTCTAATGAAGCCTAAAACTACATAAACCATGAAGAGACTGTCTTGGGAAGAAATGCAAAAGAGAAGGCTACAAGGATTATGCTTTAACTGTGATGAGAAATTTATCCCTGGGCACCGTTGTCGCGAACCACAACTTCTTCTATTAGATGGCAGCAGTGATTGTTCAGATGGTGAAGAGGGAACTAACGACTTGCAACCTGAGATTTCTTTACATGCACTCTCAGGATGGTCTAACCAGAAAACTATGCGGGTAATGGCAAAAATTGGGCCATACGATTTGGTGGTGCTCATTGACAGTGGTTCTACTCATAACTTCATTAACGAGCGAGTGGCCAACATTCTACAATTACCAGTAATCCCTACCGAGTCCTTCGAGGTCAAGGTAGCCAATGGGAAACCACTAAGATGCCAGGGGAGATTCGACAATGTGCTAATCTACCTCCAAGGTACCACTTTCACCCTCACTCTATATGCTTTACCAATAATTGGATTGGATGTGGTCCTAGGAATTCAGTGGTTATCACAATTGGGCACGGTGGTATGCAATTGGCAACAATTAACGATGAAATTTCAGTGGGGCAATCAAACCCGAAAATTACAAGGAAATGATCCACAAATCCACGCCACGACCATGAAGGCAATTTCCAAAGATGTACGTCAAGGGCATTCCATGTTCGCTATTTGCATGCAAAGTGATAGGGAACCAATTCAAGATGTCCATCCTGAAATGAAACAAATGCTAGAGCAGTATCAAGACTTGTTCCAGGAGCCTTCAAAACTTCCACCACCTAGGGAGGTTGATCATCACATCAACTTGAAGGAGGGAACAGAGGCCATCAATGTGAGACCATACAGGTATGCCTATTTTCAGAAAGCTGAAATTGAAAAACAAGTTCATAACATGTTAAAATTGGGGCTTATAAGGTTTAGTACTAGTCCATTTTCATCGTCTGTGTTATTAGTTTAAAAAAAAGATGGTTCATGGCGCTTTTGCACCGATTATAGAGCACTTAATGCTGTAACCATCAAAGATAGATTTCCTATTCCAACAGTTGATGATATGCTTGATGAACTTCATGGGGCCACTTATTTTACCAAGCTTGACCTAAAATTTGGCTATCATCAGGTACGAGTACACCCACTTGATGTTCCTAAAATTGCTTTTCGTACTCATAATGGTCACTATGAATATTTAGTTATGCCTTTCGGCTTATGCAATGCCCCGTCTACCTTTCAAGCCATTATGAACTCTATTTTTCAGCCCACCTACGAAAATTTATCTTAGTTTTCTTTGATGACATTTTAATTTATAGCCCCAATTGGACCATGCATCTTGAACATGTTAAAACAGCTTTTGCAATATTAAGGCAACACCAATTTTATGTTAAGATCAGCAAATGTGCCTTTGGTGTTCAACAATTGGAATACTTAGGGCATATTGTAACCCCTCAAGGAGTTAAAGTGGATCAAGGGAAAATCACAACTATGCTCCAATGGCCTAGGCCTACTAATGTCTCTGAGTTGCGTGGATTCTTAGGTCTCACAGGCTATTATCGAAAATTTGTCCGCAACTATGGTATCATTGCACGGCCTTTGACTGATCTCTTAAAAAAAGGAAAATTTGGATGGACGAATGAAGCAGAAAATGCATTCCAACAGCTCAAAACAGCTATGACAACCACACCCGTGCTTGCTATGCCAAATTTTGAAGAGCCATTTGTTATTGAGTCAGACGCTTCCAGTGAAGGCATTGGAGCTGCATTAACTCAACAAGGGAGACCCATAGCATTCATGAGTCGTGCCTTGGGTATCACTAAACAAACGTGGTCAGTTTATGCTAAGGAAATGTTAGCAATCATTCAAGCCATTCGCACATGGAGACCATATTTATTGGGCAAGAAGTTCTTCATTCACACTGACCAACGCAGCCTCAAATATTTATTGGAACAACGGATAGCTACTCCACAGCAAGAAAAATGGGTGTCCAAACTGCTGGGTTATGATTATGAAATTTGCTATAAGCCAGGCAGAGAAAATCAGGTTGCCGATGCACTATCACGGGTTGTTGGCAGCCCAAGTCTTCAAGCTTTATTCATGTCCCAAACTCCATTGTGGGACAAAATCAAAGCGGAGGCTAGCAGCGATCCTTATATGATGAAAATTGGTAAACAAGCAACTGGAAATTCAGGCAATCCATATAGCTGGCGCAATGGGTTCGTATGCTATAAAAACAGAGTAGTGGTACCTCCAAATTCCAATATAATTCGTCTCCTCTTACATGAATTTCATGATTCACGACTCGGGGGGCATTCAGGAGTTCTACGGACGTATAAAAGGCTAGCACAACAATTTTATTGGCCCTCCATGTTCCAATCAGTAAAGAATTATGTTGCAACTTGTGAGGTGTGTCAGCGAAATAAGGTGGACACTATGTCACCTGCAGGGCTGTTGCAGCCGCTTCCCATCCCTTGCCAAGTATGGGATGATATTACCCTGGATTTCATCGAAGGACTGCCCCATTCCAATGGTAAAAATGCAATTTTTGTGGTGGTTGACAGGTTGAGTAAGTATGCACACTTCATGGCTCTCTCTCATCCTTACACGGCTAAGATGGTGGCTGAGAAATTTGTTGAAGGTGTTATCAAGCTTCATGGCATGCCGCAGACCATTATTAGTGACAGAGATCCAATCTTTATCAGTCGATTCTGGCAAGAATTTTTCAAAATGTCAGGTACTCAACTGAAAATGAGCTCTGCCTACCATCCACAAACAAATGGGCAGACAGAGGTGATCAACAGATGCATTGAACAGTACCTGCGATGCTTCACGTATCAACAGCCTCGCACTTGGTGCTCTCTCCTTCCATGGGCGGAATTCTGGTATAATACTACATACCACGCATCTACTAATATGACTCCATTTCAAGCGCTATATGGACGACTTCCACCTACCATTCCATATTACCAACAAGGAACTTGTGTAGTTAATGAAGTTGACAGGAGCCTAGTTTCGCGGGATGCTGTGCTACGCCAACTCAAGGACAACTTGCATGCAGCAAATAATCGGATGAAACAACTAGCAGTTTCAAAACGAAGAGATGTTGAGTTTCAAGTGGGTGACTTTGTCTTTTTGAAACTTCATCCATATCGCCAGCACTCTGTATTCAAAAGGACATATCAAAAACTCGCAAGCAGATTCTTTGGCCCATACGAGATTGAGGACAGGATTGGGAAGGTTGCTTATAAGCTCAAATTACCGGCTGGATCTCGCATTCATCCCGTGTTTCATGTCTCCCTTTTGAAGAAGAAGATTGGAGAAACACATACTGCTAGTGTTGAACTTCCACCTATTGCTGAGGATGGTGGCTTACTCATGGAACCCGAAAGAATATTGGATAACCGCTGGATTAAGAAGGGATCCAAATTTATAGAGCAAAGCTTGGTCAAATGGAAAAAGCTGCCAGCTGAAGATGCCACGTGGGAAAACTCTGACGAGTTGCTGGATAAATACATCAATATCAACCTTGAGGACAAGGTTGCAGCAAAAGGGGGGGAGTGATAAGCAAAGGAAATCTCAGAGAGTATCCAAGAGGAACCCGAGATATGTGGATTGAATGAGTCAAGATACGTGGCTTTCCGATGGCTTGCTTAGGATTAGGTCAAGTGCATTTTTTTATTCTGTTTCTTTTGCTATGTTACGTGTCCCATTATCTGGAGATGTAGGCCAAAGAATAGGGACAGTTGTTGAGTTCTTATGTACTTAAATTCTGTAGAATCACGAAGAATGACAGACATTTTCAATTAAAAAAAGCATTCTGTGGTTTATTCCTACCCTAAGTAGAATACTTCCTTCTTGTCTCCTAAAGCTTTGATTGGGACCTATCATTTACCTTTAACTTATTGAGGCCTTTGAGCTCATTCTTCACTTGTTGCAATTTTCTCGTACTACTCGAGGAGGAAGAGGTTTTCATCTACTACGGGTCGAGAATTAGCAAACTTTTATAGCAAGGCTAATGTCACTGATCTAAGTTATACAGGCCACCTTTTCACTTAGCAAGGCCACTTACTGATTCGGAAAATGTTAGATAGAGTAGTACTAAACCATAGTTGGCTGGCCTGGCCCATTATCCTCAATCATTTGCTGAATTTTGGGAAAACTCCTACTTTGATCATTCCTATGTTAGCATCAACAATATTTGTATGGTACAAACACCCGAGGCTCCTTCCAGATTCATTAATGGATTCACTAAGCTGGAAGGGTTTATGGATTTGGTAGGTTCTTGTTGGAATAACACTGTATAGGTTATAAATCTTTCCAACTAATGCAAAAGCTGATAAAGGTCAAGCACTTTCTTAAGGCTTTCTTAAAATCTAATCGGAGACAAAGTAAGGTTACTTATTAGGTTAAAAGGCTTGTTATCGATCTCCTCACAATAATCTTATGAAGCAGTTAGAATGTACTAGATTAAAGGAGTAGCAGAAGGCTCTAGCTTTGCATGCCTCTTTCCAAAAACAGAAAGCTCGTACTAATTGACTCTGAGATAGGGACACCAATAACAAACTCTTCCATGCATCTCTTCTTATAAGGAGGAACAAGAATACTATTTCTGTTCTTCGAGATCTAATGGGTAATTCAATTTTTGATGAAGCTTTTTTATCCAGACTTACAAGTTAGTTCGTTTTGCAGCATATGGGTACAGAAACTAGCTCCAATGACACTTATCCTACTGGTAAACTCTTTGATAGTTCCCTTTCATAGGAACTTAAGTAAACAATATCAGTCTCGTTCACTAGCAGAGATTTTAATGAGACCTTATTTCACTTACATCCCTTTAAGGCTCCAAGCCCTGATAGGTTCACCGCAAGCTTTTTTCAAAAAGCTTGGGAGATCACTGGTAACTTGTTTACTGAAGCAGTATTAGGGTGTTTATCCTCCCATTGTATGTTGAAAGAGATAAATCACACATACATATGTCTGCTTCCTAAAAAGCTTAATCCTGATACTTTGTTGGACTATAAACCTATCTCTTGTTGCAACACGATCTACAAGATAATTGCTAAACTTCTAGCTAACAGATTAAAGATTGCTTTATCTTCAGTGATCTCTTCAGCTCAAAGTGTCTTCAAGGCATATCTGTTGGGGATAACATACTTCTTGTGCAAGAGATTTTGAAAGATTATCAATCCGGAAAGATTATTAAAAGTTGCTGCTAAAAGGTCGATTTCTATAAAGTTTTTGATACTGTTAATTGGAAATATATACAATTATGTTTGGAGGCTCTTGAATTCCCAGCTAAGTTCATTACATGGATTATGATGTGTTTACAAATTGCTTCAATCAACATTCTAGTGAATGGGATACTTACCAAACCACTCTCTTGTCCTAGAGGCATCAGATAAGGAGACCCTCTCACCTTATTTATTCACTCTTGTTATGGAAGGCCTTTCTCGACTTCTCAACAAGGCTATGAGGCCCAATGAAAGGTTTCAATACCATAGTAACTGTAAGGCTTCCAAGTTCACCCATTTGATGTTTGCTGATGACTTGATCCTACTCTTAGGGTCGGACATCCACTCGGTGCAGTTACTTAAGGAACTTCTAATGAGGTTCTCTAAATGGTCTGGTTTGGTCATGAATGTCCATAAAAGTGGCTTGTATTACTCTAAAGATGTGAGGGACATGACAGAACTCTCTTGGATTACTGATCTTCAACTACATAATCTTCTTGTGAAGTACATGGGAGTTCCTATTTCGTATACAAAGCCCAAGTACTCCAATTGTAATGGTTCAAAGCTTGAATTAATGATTAGCAAAATATATTCTTATCACTTGCTACAAGGGTTACTCTAATCATTTATGTGCTGGGAAATCTCTATGTTCATTGGATAATCCAAGAAAGTCATTAAGGAGATAAATGGAATCATGAAAGCTTTCCTATGGACCGGAGATTATGAAAACTCTAAGAAAGCTAAAGTTAAGTGGAGTGAAGTGACCATCCCTAAAAGGCAAGGGGGGGTCTGGGGATTACCCCAATATCTCTTATGTAAAAAATTGCTTCTGAATAAAAAGATTTGGAGGCTATTTGTTGATAAACAGGCTATATGGGTGAAATGGCTATATGAAACATATCTTAATAATGCAAGCTTTTGGCATTTGTCAAGCTCAAGGGAGTACTCCTAGTTCTTCTTGCAAATGTTGATATTAAGACCAATGGTATGTCCATTGATTAAATATGAGCTAGGCAATGGAGATAATATTTAGATATGGTTTGATAATTGGACGATTCATAGCCCTCTCATCCAAAGAACTAAACTATCCAGGATCCTGAATAGGATTCCTATTAAATCTAAACGTTTCTTCCTTACTGCATCAAATGCAATAGATTGGCAACTTTAGAGGATTCAATTTACTAAAGCACTTGTTTCCTTAGATTAATTATATTAACATGCAGGATTCTGTCACTTGAGTCCTAGATGCATCAAGTAATTTTACCAACTATAAAGCTTTGCAAGAAGGTCAAAGGAATATCCCTTGGTTCAATCTTCTATGGAAACGTTCTCTCAATCACAAAGCCTCTATATTCACTTGGATAGTCATTAAAAACAAACTTTGCACAAAAAATAGGTAGTTTGGAATTGACAACCCTATCTGTGTCTTTGTAAGGAGCTGAAAGAAAGTAGAGAGCATTTATTCTTTCAATGCAGTTGCTCTAAAGCAATTTGGAGCAAAATTTTACATTTGTTGCTAGATGTCTTCTCAAATTACAATTATAATTCATCGCTTAATTGGATCGTTAGTACAACCCAACTGAAGTTAAGCAAAGCTCCCTTGTAAAAAATAAGTTCAGGAGTATTTACATAAATAAGTTCAGGAGTATTTTTTAGTTGATGAAATCGTCAATTAGATCCGGGCCATTTATAATAGTTAATTCTAATCAGCTTGCACTATTCATTACCATGAAGACCAAATGGAATCAATAATGTCTTCTATTAACTTATTTCCTTAAGTTTTGATCTGTTTTAAGCCTGTACCATAATTGTTATTCTTCTTTTGGTGAACTCATTGGAATGTGTACATAGCTTTTTTATTGTTTATTGATTATTTTTAAACTTTCCAAAAACAAATTCTCATAAATACGTAGACCATATGACCTTGGATATTGAGACTACGCCCTTGATTATGGCTCCTTCAAATCCATCTTCACTAGGCAGAAAGTTGCAGAGAAATCAAAATGAAACTTATTTCTCTGCAACGACCCATGTTTTGAAAATCGGATCGGACCGGACCGGTTGGTTCGACCAGTTCGACCGGTAACTGGTCGGCTATCTGGTCCGGTTCACTTTTAAAAACCGGTTCTCAATTGAACCAGTGAGAACCGGTCAATTAACCGGTCGAACCAGTCCGGTTTGATGGGTCCGACCACTAGTTCAATATTTTTTTATTTTTTATTTTTTATTTTATATATTTTTAGTATATTTTTGTATTTTTTAATATTATTAATATTATATATAATTACATATAATTATTGTATAATTATGACGTCATGCCGTGATTGAACCGATCGAATCGGTCAAATCGGTGATCAGTAAGACCTCTAATTTAATGTCCGGTCTAAATTTCAAAACATTGGTAACGACTACAAAATCGAGATTTAACGTCTCAAGATACTGCCAAGTGGAATGATGGAGCCTGGAGGGATTCGTGCCTGAACATCGCTTTATCATTAGGGCCACAAAGTACAAACTTGATCTTGAAACATAGAAGTTGGAGTTAATAGCAAGCCAAATTAATAAGGACTACACGTTAAATTTGATTGACTTATATGCTACACTCGTCGGTGAGATGAGAGTTATAAATGAGTTGATAACTTTGAAGAAAATCATTGATTGAGACTGAATACCTATGAAAGACGGTTCTGTTTTATTTCTATAATTTTTAATTTTTTTTATTAATACTATCAATTTAGTTATTTTTTATTATTTATGATAATTACACGCTACATAAAACTTAAAGATAATTTATTTTTAATACGTTATATAATATTTATTAATAAATTATCAACAAAAGTATTTATTTTATTAAAATAAATAATATAAAAAATAAAATTTATTTTAATTATTAAATCAAAATCGTTTGAAATCTATCTAAATTGAAGACATTTTAAATTTAATTAAATTACAAAAATTAAATTACTCATAATTTTTATTAATGATAAATTTTAATTAATGAAATATATAATATTAAATTAAATTATTCGTAATTCTTATTAATAATTACTATATTAAATATTTGATAAATATATATATTTAGTTGATTGTAAATCATATTATGAATAAAAATAGAAATGAAGAACAATACAAACTACTTTTTATAAATTTTAAAAACCAGAATAAACCAAAAACAAAAACAAAACCTCAAACAAACATGATTTTTTACTAAATTTGAAAACAGTAAAAAAAACAAAAACATAAATAAAAACAAACAAACCTTAAATTTATAAGTTGAATTATTAGAATTTTTAATATGGATAGAGTATAAAGTTTATTAACAAAAATTAGGCTTTAGTCAACCATTCCCAAATAACCAGCATAGTTAACCATTACTATTTATAAACCCTTTAATATTTTCATGTTTAGTCAATATAGGATACTCTAACACTCCCCTTCAAGTGCAACTGGGACTGGACATTCAGTTGTCACTTGAAATAAACACAGTAGTAACCGGACCGGGCCGCTGAGACTGGACATCTAGACGGACAACCGAGAGATTAATAATCCGGATCATACCTGCCCTGATATCATATTAGAATTTTTAAAATGGGTAGAGTGTAGAGTCCATTGACAGTAATTGAGCTTGGGTCAACCATTGCCAAATAACTAGAACCCTTATCACTTATAAACCCTTTAATATTTTCATATTTAATCAATATGGGATACTCTAACATGAATTGAATTCGTTATTTTAATTTAAATCGTTAATTCATTAGAGTACATAATTTCCATGACTTTAATCTAAAATTTTAGTTAATCCGGATTCACAATAATAATAATTAAATATTAAATCATTATTGGGAAAAGGAGAATTCAAGAAAAGGTCCAAAAAAATTGCTTTCCCTTTCCCTGTCCCCGTAACATTTTGGTCCAATAAAGTCAATAACTTTAATTGTTGATAATAAATCCATTAAACTGGTAAACACCTAAAATCGGTTGGAGCACTCTTTTCTATTAAGTGTTTCAATTATTAATCTTATTTATATATTTATTAGGACTCTATTAGAAATCGGATACTATAATCTTATTTATATATTTATATATTTTCTATTAATTGTTATTATGAGAGCAAATAATGCTAGAAAATAAATGGTGAGTGGTTGAATCATGAAATGAAAATGAGCATAAGATGTGAAATTAGATAATATACTCGGGATTTGATGGAATCAATCATATCCACAGCGGAAGTAATCTAGGATCAGAAATATGTATACACGCAAACCAATTACATGAATTGATACAAGACAAACCTGTTGAAGAAACTTCTTTCCACAAATCTTCTTATCCTTACAGTCTTCTGTCGTGTATCCTTAATCGTTTCCGTAACTCTTGTTTCTGGGTGGGCAGAAAAATTAGATCATGTGTTTTCAGAGAGTTTTTTGAGAGAGTTTCTATTTTCTCTCTAAGTTTTCCAAATAGATACCTCTTCGATAGGAAGAAAGGCACCTATATATATAGGACTCTCCTTTCCGCATAAGAAGTAACCACTAAGATTACACTGTTTATCAATCATGCGGTTTGCAATTCAAATCAACAGATTTTCTATTTAATTTAAAATAATCTGTTGCTTATTTAAATTACAAATAACACACGTATGGTCCAAACAATTAAGGCACGACAGGGACCGCAGGAAAAAATTAATAAGACTAAAATTATAATAAGAATCTATACA
>JAOTBA010004356.1:0-11044 GCA_025629845.1 Erythroxylum squamatum
TATATAAGGTACTATTCTACCACGATTCAGGTATGAGATTACAACCCTAGTTTCTTCTCTGCTTTCAATAACCAAAACCTACACCAAAAAGACTGACTTGAGCGTCGAAGGGGCCTCCCGGGAACCAACCCCCGGCGTGCCTTATCTGTTTTGCAGGTATTTAGCAACCAAAATCTCGTAAGGTCATGGATCCAAATAACAACATACAGCCTCAGCAAGATCAGGCAGAACCAATCCTAATTTCATTATATATATGCTTGCTATTTGGATTGCTTTTCTAAGAAAAAAGGAATTTTCTTTTTAATACATTTTTGTGCAATTCACTTGTTATTTATGTAAATGAATTTGTAGATTTAGAGATATCTTTATTTATTATGTTGAAACCATTGATTGACTTGGAAAGTTGAGAAATAAAAAAGTAAAAAACTCATATTCCACAGTAGTTGATATATTTATTATGTCACTCAGAAAACAAGCGTCCTTTCAATGCCACGGGCGTTATGACAAACATGGTGTTGAATTGACATAAGAATACAAGCTTATTTAGTACGTTCGTCATGGTATCCACTATGCTGGCAAAGGCGGAATACTTTGTTCATTTCTAAAATAATTAGTGGGATCAACTGCAGTTTTGACTTGCACCAACTTACGGAAATTATTTTTGAAGTACTTAGCACCCCAAATTCTTGCTTTCTCGTAGCTTGTGTGGTCTGGGAGGTTTGTTCCTAGATCCAGATCTCTATAATTGACATATGCTCTCCGAGGATTCTTGGAAGCAAAAGGAGTCATGTAGCCATAGAGTCTCCTAAACCAATTAATATGCCTTAAGGATGTCTCGGCACTTCCTTCATCCCAACCCACTATGTATCCCATCTCGTATAAGATACCAGCTCTATGAGGATATGGTATGCTAGATTCCGATATCTCATTCATTCTTCCTCCAAAGGGTGTTAAAATCAACCAAACTCTCACAACATTTTCACCAATCCTTTTCCATATTTCTTCTATCACCGCCAAAGGTACAGGGTCCGTGAAAAAGTCAATTGACCCTTTGAATTTGTGTCGAAATCTATTAGCCCTGTTGAGCAGAACATCAGTGGACAAATTGCCTGTGAATCCTGAAGCAATGCTAATTTGAGCCTCCATCCAGCTCATTTCTTTGCAATCTTCTTTCGTCAATCCAAGCTCCGGGAAGTCCTCTTGCACCAATGGGAGAAGTTTATCAACCCCACCCAGAAACAAGGCATTGAAAATAGCCGTAATGATGTTGCTGTTACCCCCGCGGCTAGAGCTGTCTTTGTTTATCGTAAGTTGAATCGTTAGTTCCTCGGGGAACAGGCTGGCCATAAGTTGCCATCGATGATGAAGTTTGGTTGCGTTTTGTTCAAGTGTTCGTGAGAGTGAGAATACTGTCACAACTGGAGGAACTGGAACGAGATTTATCTTCCAGGCGATGACAATTCCAAAGGTGTTTCCTCCACCCCCTCGAATGGCCCAAAATAGATCCTCCCCCATTGAAGCTCGATTCAGAATTCGACCATTGACATCAATCAATTGTGCGTCTATTATGTTGTCTGCTGCAAGACCGTATTTCCGCAACAACAAACCATAACCTCCTCCACTGAAGTGGCCCCCAGCGCCAACTGTGGGACAAATACCTGCGGGGAAGGCAAGAGTCCTACTTTTCACTCCAATTCCATGATAAATTTCACCTAAAGTTGCACCAGATTGAACCCATGCAGATTTACTTGTTACGTCAACGGTCACTGTTCGAAGGTTAGCAAGATCAATAACAACAAATGGAGGAGTTGAAGAAACATAAGAAAGGCCTTCAAAATCATGGCCACCGCTTCGAATTCTGATTTGCAGGCTATGTTTCTGTGAACAGTGTATGGTAGCTTGAATCTGCGATACATTTGTTGGCTTAACAATGACAACGGGTTTTGGAGTTTCAGAGGTATTGAACCTGAAATTTTCGATTCTGGACTGCAAAACAGAAGAATATGAAGTGTTGCATGGGGTGTAGATAACCTTAGAGATGGAGTTGGAATCATTTGATGAATAAAGGGCAAGACAATGAAGAAAATCTTCATGAGTATCGCCCCAAGTCACATGGAATGAGGTGACCCAAAATAGAAATGGCAGTAGCATTGCAAGAGAATTCATGTTTTTGTTCTGGCGAGTTTAGTTTGTAGAAGTCCTCGCTAATTTATAGACGTGATACCATTTACAATATAAGTTATTATATTATAAATTTTTTAATTTCAATTTACTATAATTATAGTATACATGATTACTTGAACTAAAAGCTATAGCTTGTAGTAAGGTAAAACGAACCCTCTACAACCACCACGCTTTTGCTTGCGTACTTTCATGCTGATCGGAACTAGTGGTTGTACTAAAACTCGAATACGAGATGTAGGACTATACTAGGCCTATACTTGGAGCTTTGATACCACTTGAACTAAAAGCTATAGCTTGTAGTCAGGTACTTCTAAATTTATCATAAAAAATGTCATTATCCTCATCTTTACCAACAAGAGTGGAATCTCAAGGATATCATTGGATTCAAATATGAGTACAAAATCAAAAAAAGTATAAAGGTGAAGTGAAGAGATACAAGGTTTGCTGGGAAAGAGTACCAAGCAAAAGTAAGCCAATGACTATAAAAAGTTATTCATTTATGTTACTCACTCGATAACAATTTGTTTATTTACATGTCTTATAGTCTAGAATTATCAGAGCATTCATCAGTTAGCTGTGTAAGTCGACTTTCCTCGATGGAAACACATAGGACAGGCCCATGGGCTAATTTCTAACATAATTTCAGATCTGAATAATTCAACATTAGATTTAATTAAAAAATATTATTTTATATTTTAATTTTCAAACATGTAATGCAACCAAGTCACAATCTAGTCAGTTGTTTATGTTCAGAATGACGTCAGATTTAACGGTTTATGTTCGGAACGATGTCGGACATTTTTTTCAGTTTGGTTAATGTCAGCATCACAAAGTGTGAACTTCATTGGAATAACCAGACGATTGCAACATTGAACTTGTCGTTCAAACCATAGACATGTTATCTTAGCTCCACCAAGAAAGCTATTTTGTTACATATAACCGATTTCATTATATATATATATATATATATAATCATTTTTTCGCTTTCAGTTCACATATGACACGTTAGAATATACATGAGAATTTGTCTTTAATGTGATATCACTTAATTAAAAATAAATTATGTAAGACCTATCAAGGCGGATGTATAATGAGGGCAAGTGGGGGCACTTGCCCCCGCTGCCTCCAAAAACTTGTATATAAAAATATTATAATTTTAAATTTTTATCTCATAAAAAAATTAAAATTTTGCTCTTATTAATATTTTGCCCCTACTTAAAAAATTATTTTTATTTTGCCCCCACTCAAAAATATTTCTGAATCCGCCCCCGGGACTTATCATAGGTGTCCTATATAAGATTATCCCAACATTTCCAAGTCACACTTGTGCTTTTTGAATACATTACCTCTTAATAAAAAATATTGAGTAGACTCATAATGCATATCCTCTTTTAATCTATATCCCATCAATCATTATCCCAATTTCATTATATATATGCTTGCCATTTGGATGGCTTTCCTAAAAAATTGGATTTTCCTTTTTTATTACATTTTTGTGCAAATTTAGATTTATAATCATATTCCTTATTTCTCAATCTTTTAAATTAAATTAACTTACTTTTCTATAATGTTTTATGAGAATAAATCATTTTAATCTTTTAGTAATATTCTAAATACAAATTATTGACTTAATTTATTAAACTTAGAACTCATAATAAATAGTATCTAATTTCAAGTTCACATAGTCTCAAAAATGTTCACATAATATAAGTTGAGATTATGAGTTATAATATTCTTATTGGTCAACTATTCACACCTGGTATAATTTATGTGTTACTGTATTAAGTCTTTTTTATCAGAACATATATCTTATCTTATAATACTGTACAGTTCAAACATACCTAACACCTAAATTGAGTTCGCTTATTTACTCATTCAATTTATCTTTTACTTGATATTTATGTAAATGAATTTGTAGATTTAGAGATATCTTTTTTTTTATTTACTAAATTCAAAGGTAATTGGTCATTATTAATTAGTACATAAGCAATTTCGTTATAACACCACCCTATTGTTAATGAAAATGCATTACTATTTCAGTGATGCCAATTTTTATAGCCTTAACTATATTATATGTTTGTAATCTACATTTAAGAAAACATATTTATGTTTGACAAACACTTGTTATGTATTTTACTCTTCACATCCAATAAGAAAATGTGCTTATTTATTTTAGTCTTTAATTGTGTTATGCAATCAATTTGCTGAGTTATGTGACAACAATTTTGTGTCCTTATTTTTATGCTAGTTATGTTAGTTTAATTGAAATTTTGTTATGATTATTAAATTTTTGTTAATTAAATCATCTTGACTATTTTCTCTTAACTAGTTGCTTTGCTTATTGTAGTAGAAAATGTATAATGAAATAATGTGCTTTCATCACTTTATGCTATTATTTATTTAGTTCCATGTATGGAACTAGCCCAAAACAAAGGTAGCAAATTAGGCATTTCTAATAACTTAGGGGGTGGTTGGTTCATACGAAGAAATAGTAATAAGAATGAGAATGAATATAGTAAGGAATTAGAATGAATATAATCATCATAATTATGATGGTTGGTTAAGAGGAAGAAATGATTACCACTACCATTGATAGTTGTTAGTTTGTTAAAAATATTGAGAAATAAATATTTATTATATTTTAATTAATTAATTAATTATATTTTAATGAATTAATGAATTATATTTTAATGAATTTGGAACTATGAGTCACTTTTTTAATAGAACTTCTTTATGTCTAGAACTTATTTTTTTCTAGAATTCTAAAAGGGTTATTTATATTGAAAGTTAGGTACATATGTATTAAAAATGGCTAGCTAATAATTTCATTTTACCTTTATCAATAGGTCACTTAACGAGTTTTTAATACATTAGTGGTGTTCTACTTTTCTCTAATATTATGTTAAAAAAAAGTGTATAAAAGATTATTAGTTTACTGATATCTACTTATTTTCCTTATTATTTATTTATATATTTTTATTTACACGTATTTATTTATTATTATCCTTTATGTCTATATTTATTTTTACTTTCATTTTTACTTTCATTTTATTCTTTATATTGTTCTATCTTTATTCTATTATTTGTTTTTATTACCTTTTTATATTTACATTGTGTTGATGAATATATACACGTAGACACCATTTTTCATGCATATGAAAGTAATTCATCAAATGTATTTCATAAATCCCTAACTTAAAAGAATTTATTCACTACTTACTTGTTGAAAACTCCAAAAACTTCAACTATCTTCAAACCTTAACTCCATGCAAAACTCACGTATTTACTGCGCAAAATGACCGGCTTCTGGTTTTATTAGGGTAAAAGAAACACTTAGTAGTAGGGTAGAGGAAGGAAAAGTAAAGTAATTCCTCAGAAGGAATTTGATGGAAAGCTCTATGTGTTGAAGAGAATCTGAAGGAGGTTACAACGAAAGAGAAGGAAATTTAGACTAAACACTTAACTTTCTAGCTCCCAAATAACTTCACTCTCACAACACTACTTACTTTTAACAAAGTTTCTTAAGCCACTTATTAAGTGACACTTGTCACTTCCCTAAGGCTTAACTCTAAGTAAGTTTTTTTTGAACTAACTCCTTTAATCTCATTTTTACAATATAACTATCTCCAATCATCTTTAATTCCTATTCCTGTTTTCCAAAATTTCCATAATTCTCTATAAATTCCAAAAATGAAATCCAAAATTTAAAAATATTTCAAATTCTCTAATCAATAAAATTTCCAATGGAAATAAATTCCAAATTCAAAAATTTCCCAAAAATCACAACTCAGTCCAATTATACCCAGAAAATGTCAATGAATGCATGTGCAGTCATATGATTGTGCAAAAATGTGCATGTCACACTTAACTTATGCATGACGTAAAATTTTCCTAATTTCTCAGTGATTTCTCATAACTCGCTATTCTAGCCTTAACATGGGCAATGGGATGTTACAGTTCTCCCCTCCTAACAAAAATTTCATCCTCGAAATTCTTATCTAATTGATTAAAAAAAAGGGATACTAAATTCTCACATGATTCTCTGTTTCCAATGTAGCTACCTCATGAACTAGATGCCAGATGCGGTGTGATGGATGAATGTGTAGATCCTAGATCTACAAAAGCATATGCTTCAAAATGAAAAATACTCAATATACCTGCTACCACATCTGGAGAGTTCGGTGCTTCCTGTGTGGTGATGGCAAAAACCCTAGCTTGAGATTGCAGCTGGTTACTCCGCACCTCAGTCCTGACACTAGGCTTTGCTAACTGAGTTCTACCTCTACCTCTGCCTCTCTGTGCAGGTCTGTCAACTCCACTCTGCTAAGCCAAAGTCTTAGTCATAACTCCTCCTCTAGCTCCAGACTGTGATCCTAGCATCTCCGGATAATCTCTAATCTGATGCTCATAAGAGCCACATCGAAAACAAGCTCCAGTTTCTGTCCAACATTCACCACCATGCCTTTTTCCACAGTACTCACACTCAGGCAGTTGTTGAGACTGGTTGGAGGACATTTGTCCACTATCTCTCCCAGTCTGAACAAATTCACTTCTTGAACGGGATCCAGATCGTCTCGATCTAGAGCGTTTCCTGAAACTTCTATCAGAATCAATCTGAGATTCATTTTGTCTTTTACCTCTACCTTCTTGTATACACTCTCCTTGACTGTCCTTTAATAACTGTTTAATTCTGATCGAAGCAGCTTTTAACTCAATAAAAGTACCCAAATCTGAAAGCACCAACCTTGTTCTGATCTCCATATTGAGTCCATTTTCAAATCTCCTACACTTATCTTCTTTTGTAGGGATCATAGCAGTAGTATAACCCATCAACTTATTAAATCGGACCTCATATTCAGCCACTGACATCCTACCTTGCTTCAGTTCCAAGAACTCCTTCATCTTCATGTCCAAATAGATCTTGGGTATGTAATTATCTATGAAGACCCTCGGAAAGTCTTCCCACTCCAATTGGCAAGGCTTGGTGGTACTGTCCGACACAGTCTTCCACTACTGGTATGCAAGACCTTGTAGTAGCGAGACAGCATAGTCAAATCTCTCATCTGCTTCATAATCCATCTGGTCGAACACTCTTTTAGTTCGCTCTAACCACCTTTCTGCCTTAGCTGGGTTTGTACTTCCATAGAAATCTACAGCCCTTTGCTTCCTTAGCTTATCATATCTCCTTTCTCGCCTCACGGGACTTCTCGTAGGCATCCGAGGATACTCAGGTACAAGAGACTCTACATTGACTCCTACAAACTCCATGTCAACTGACTCACCAATTGGCTCTCCTATTGAAGGTGACCTATAACAAACAAAAGTGGTGATCATTGCCTGAATATGTCACTATTTATCATATTTCAACTCATATCTGTCCCTAGAGATGCCAAACCATGCTCTGATACTACCAATGCAACATCCCACTACCATAAGCCAGATACCCGAATACCCGAAGGTTATTCAAGTACATACCCTATGATAATGGTATGTTGGAGCAAAACAAATCCAACTTACACATGGCATCATCTAACATACTCAAAAGTCACTAAATTTTAAAAACCATTCATTGCTTTTATTCATAAAGCTTACACTAATTCCATCAAACAAATATTTACAAAACCTTATATAGGATTTAACAAAAACTAAAAAAATGAAAGCTACAACTCTCTAACGTCAGCTGATCAACCTCTGAGCCATAACTTAGTCCAAAACGTTCTTCAAATCCAGAATAAACACTATGTCTCCTATCTCGTACATGAAAAGCCACGTTACAATTTTTATGAGTTTTGCGAACTCAATGAGTGAACCATCATTGATGATTTTACCAGATATTATACACATATCACATATGTCACAGATAATCATTCAGATCATATTTATATTCCTGATATTTCACATAACATGAGATAGCATATTATCATACAGTTCATTATAGCAAACAACTCATATCAATTTATCACTCATTTTAGCTTTGCAAATCATTCAAAGAAATTCAGTCTTATAATGCTATATGCATGAGACTCATATTCGTTCTTATTGTTGTGACCAAGTGCCTATCACATAATTATACAAATACTAGCCCATAGGGCTCAGTCAGAACAGAATCACGGAGCATAACTCTATATGCAGCATCAGAAATCACGGAGTAAAGCTCTAAGTGGAACCACTTCATACTGGCAACTCAGGTCACAACGCCTTTATCTGAACATGTATTTTATGAAATGTATCAAATACACATATGTCATATATAACAATTGCATATGATGCTCAAACAAAGCTCATAATCACCGAACCTAAGTCCGGCATTCAACTTTTGTTGAGAATTTACATAGCATTCAGAAATGCATAGCAATCAAATCCATAATCAAAGCACTTCTAATACATTCCCAAATATTGGTCTCCTCGGACAATTCAAGTCTGGAATTCACAAACAAATCACAAACAATTTAATAATATTGGAAGTTTAAACAAATTAAATCAAATCAATCCTAGGAAATCATCTAGGTTGACTCACAGTACGCTCTAAAATGCTATTGCCTAGATGGCCCGTCAATGTATGACTGGCGCCCAATGAGTTCTTCTATATCATACAAAACACATTTACACATATCACATTTTTGAACAAATATATAAGTATTCATTAATGCACATCTACTTATGTGAAATATGCACAATGCATGCTCAATGACAATTCCGGGGTACTTTATCGGGGTACTTTATCGAGATTCTTATAAACCAATCATTCAGATATCAAAGCCCTCGTTAATACCATGTATACTAACAATTTGGACCAATAAAGAACAATGTGAACCTAATTACACAACTTCATTGACCACTTCAGATTTCTTGCAAGTCACACTTTCGGGTTTACTATTCCCATTCAATCAGAAAGTGAAACTGATGTAATTTGGTCATACTCTCTTCTAAAAAAGTGTTCCTCTATGTCTTATCTTTCCATTGATATCAAAATCACTCAATTTGGTTCAATAATTTGGAAGATATGCCTAAAAAATTATCGGGTTACCCATATTCAAAAACAGTGTACTATGCACAATTTCTATCCAAAAATTCAACATCTTAGAGACTGAATCACAATTCGGCTTTTCCATATGATTTGTAGTCCTATGTCTCTATTTTACTCCAAATCAACAATCATCTCATTTGGAATCCTATAGATCTAGATATCATCAAAATACCGAAGCATGTTCAGTAAAAGAAATCCAATTCATATGCTTCCAACTGATCCCCTTACTTTGATTTAATCAATCTTTTTCAGATCAAAACCAAAAGCTATAAATTCTTATTGATAGATAGAGAGATGTGTTATGAATCCAATGCTTCAAAAATTAGGTCATTTGTAGGTCGGACGAAAAAGTTATCACCAAAAGAGTGAGAAGTGTTCAGGTCTGGGGGGAAAGGCTTGCGGGTCGTGATCGCGACCTGTTCGCGCTTTCGACAATCGTGATCGCCACTTTCACCCTCTTCCTCCTTTTTCTCTTCTTCTTTAGACCTGTTTGGTAAAATGGGTATAACCTTCACTACAAATACCGGATTAAGGTTGTTCAAAGACCGTTTTAAAGAAGACTTTTAGATCTACAACTTCCATGAAGAATTTAAAAACAACATCTGCCTCTATAAGGGTCAAAATTTCAAAACAATGTAGCTGACCCGAATGTCCATCTCATGCAACATCACAGGCTTCAAATTATCATATCTCTCCACTCTAATGTCCAAAAATTTCATAAACTCTAATGTCTAAAAATTTCATAATTTATATCAATGAAAAGATGAAAGAAAGATCTACAACTTTTGTGAAGACAATTTTTTCAAAATCTGCCTAGATAAACACAAAAAAATTCATGAAAGTTTCAGCTCAAAAATTCAACACTGTTACTATTCATTCCCAGAAAATTCAGACTTCCAATTTTTCAAAAACCCACATTTCAAATTTTTATTTCTAGTTTTTCTACTCCATTTCCATCAACTCATTCACCGTAAATTCATACTACTCCAAAATATGCAAGTTTAATCAAAAATCATCAAAAGCCAAAAATTCATATTCATCTTATTCATACTTTGTTACTTTTCAGCATTTTCAACTTTCATTCTCAATCACTATTCGTCCTCTAAACTTCCATTTAAACACTCATTCCCATTTCAAACCATCATTTTACAACTACCCTTCAACTCAAATACCATTTTTTTGATCATCTCTAAGGAAAACACCAACTCACGTAAACACACACACATATATATATTCATGCACAGTGAAGAAAAACAAGAAACAGAATATACCACCTTTTCATTCTTTGATTTTCTACAGTCACTTCATACACCATTTTATTGCTATTTCTAACTCCAAAAATCATTTTTACATCACTTAATAACTAACAATCCATCAAATACTAAGTTAACATTAAAACCAAAATTTCATCCCATCTACACTGTGTTGATGAATATATACACGTAGACATCATTTTTCATGCATATGACAGCAATTCATCAAATGCATTTCATAAATCCCCAACTTAAAAGAATTTATTCACTACTTACTTGTTGAAAACTCCAAAAGCTTCAACTATCTTCAAGCCCTAACTCCATGCAAAACTCACGTATTTACTGTGCCAAATGACCAGCTTCTGGTTTTTCTTAGGGTAGAAGAAACACTTAGTAGTAGGGTAGAGGAAGGAAAAGCAAAGTAATTCCTCAGAAGGAATTTGATGAAAAGCTCTATGTGTTGAAGAGAATCTGAAGGAGGTTACAACGAAAGAAAAGGAAATTTAGACTAAACACTTAACTTTCTAGCTCTCAGATAACTTCACTCTCACAACACTACTTACTTTTAACAAAGTTTCTT
>JAOTBA010004374.1:0-11043 GCA_025629845.1 Erythroxylum squamatum
ATTACATGCTCTGTGCTCATTGTCAAGCCATTTGGTTAGTAGAAGTATTGATAATATTGGCTTGAGATTGTTTTGGTCTGAGCAAGTTTTGTTCCGAGTTTCTACTGGAAGTTTCGTGAGATTATCTTTCTAGTAGTGATTTCAGGACCAGTTTGTGCGGGATGAAGATTTACATTTCCTTCTATTACATTCATCTTATTTATTATATTCCGGTTTGATAGCGGTTCACTACAGGTTGAACCTCTAAATCTTAAACCTTTTCTTTGACCGGTTCGATGTCCGGTCCGGTTTTTAAAACATTGGCTTTTATAATGACATAGTTTTATTATTAGTATAGCTGATTTGCTTTCCAAATAAACAAAAAAAAGAAGTTGTACTTAGTCCCATAATACAAGATGGAGAGTATTCATTAGAGTGTAGAACTCTCGTGAAAAGTTGCATATAACTTTAACCAAAGACCAACTGAACTCGCTAGTAAAGTACGGTTTTAATCCGAGTTGACATGTATAGGATGTACTCAATGTGTCCGAGCCTGTTGGTTAATCACAGGAAGTATGCCTCCTCGATCCCTCATAGCTGTGCGAAGAAATCTACTCCTAAAGGAGACATAAACGGAATTGATGAACATCTCTATTGTGTTGAAGAGAAGCTGAGGATCCACCGAAACAAGGATACAGATTCCATACAAAAGTATTCGGATTGAGCTTGGAAAGATCATTGATGCGAGGGAAGCTATAGATAGAGACCCGAACAAGAAGTTAAACTGATGAAAAAAAATCGCATACACTGGAGAATTACCTGAGAATTTCGCCAACTCGACGGCATATCCCAGGCAATAAACCAGCAAACAACCAGTAGCGAACAGAACTGTCATGGGGTGTTTTTCAAATGCAGAATCAGAATCATTTCCCTGATACTTGAGTTCAACAAAGTTAAAAAGCATAGGGACAATGAAGGAAACAATGGCATGGAAAGAATGATTTGGAGCAATCTGACTGAACACAAACTGGTTGCTTGTGCTCACAATCACTATATTAACATTGCAGGACCGAAGAAGGAAGCCTGTTTCTGGCATGTTTCCTAGAGGTGGGGTTGATCACTACACACACTTGGTACAATTTGTTACAACTTGTTTCCAGTTTCAGTTTTATAGTTATGGAGTTGCAACTTTCAGAACTTATTCTACGAAACTTCGTTATTTTGTTGCTATCCGTTGTCCAATAAAATATAAAATGCTGTATTTTGTCTCTAGTTGTCGCTGACAGTTAAATATTGTTAAGAGTCCTAATCCACGTGTACTTAGTGGGTTCAACTCTTCCAATATTATTAATAACAACAATAATAATATTGGGTATAAATATTAATTTATATACGCGAATTTCGTAGAAATTTAATAATAAGAAGACTTATTTTAATTAATAGAGAAATTATTTTTAAATAAGGCAGAATTATATATGTTGCACTTAAATGGTTAACCAATAGCTAATTTCTTATTTCATGGTCTGAATCTATTTGATTCAAATGCGTCGCTTAATTTTTAAATTAAGTGTTGTAAATAATTTATCAAAAATATGTAATTTACAAATTATTAAATATTTGACAATTTATCTAATACATTTGTGAAATAAAAATAATAAATTAGTTTAAACCTACTCGACCATAGCATACTCAAAATTAACAAATGTATCATCTAATTATTTGCCACGTGAGCCTAAAAGTGGTCCCATAGTGTCTTCCACATTAAACTGTCACGCCAACATTGAGCCCCGTCTCCATCTCGTTGACGACCATATGTCGACACGATGGGACCGTTTAGGCTTTTAAGTTTTAACTGACTGATTTAATTCTTTCTTTGATTTTCTATCAAGTCAGACATGCACTTAAAATTTTTTAGGTGGAAGGAACTCTTTTTTTTTTAACGTCAATTTGATCAAATTCTATGTCCATAAATAGTTTTTTTTTTCATTTTTTCATGAATTTAAATATGGTTTATAGGGCGAAAAAAATATGTAATTTTCTTAAAGAGAAACTTTTTTGGCACATTATTATTAATAAAATACTCGAACATGCTCATAAAATTTTTTAGGTGGAAGGAACTCAAATTTTTTTATGTCAATTTGATCAAATTCCATGCCTACAAATAGTTTTTTTTTCATTTTTCATGAATTTAAATATGGTTTATAAGGTGAAAAAAATATGTAATTTTCTTAAAGAGAAACTTTTTTGCACATTATTATTAATAAAAATACTAGAACATAGTCAAAGGTTAGATGAAGTAGAAGATATATTCGTAGAATACCTAATACCTTTGATGAATCCTCATATTCTAACATAATTTTGACGATAATGCTACAGAGGTAGGACATTTTCTAAAAAATTGTTATTATCTATCTATAATGATAATCAATTTTAATTTTATAGATGACTTTAATGCATGCAAAAATAACTTGATCATATTATCTATAATAATGTGTTTTAATTACAAAAACTTTAGGATAAGTTAAAAATTGAAGACCCTGCTTGGCCTAATGCCTAAGTTTCTATTATTAGGGATGGCAAAACACTACATTGCAGGACCGTAGAAAGATGCATGCTTCCAAGAGGTGGGTTGATCACTACACAGTACACACTCTTGGTACAACTTTGATTAGTATGGAGTTCGCAGATTACAGGAACTGCTTTGAATGTCCGTTATAAATTATGATGACGTGGTAGACTCCTAGTCCTATCCTATGGTCTTAAGTGGTGATTGACAACTAATATATAGGTTTAGAAGCTATTTATGACTCAACGAAAAAAAATCTCGTTGACCTGTATGATCGCTCGTTACCTGATCAATTAATAAAACTTTAGAATATCTAAGTAGGGCACATTGTTAGAAACATGTTACGTACTATAATTATTGCATAAATATATATGTATACATAAATTTATATCGTATAACATACTCAATCATATGTTCATTATGTGGAATTTTTGGCTACTTAATCATAGAAAAAATCAATATCTACTCAACCTAGAGGGCCAGAGAGAGAATGAAAGGTTGGTTGGAAAGAATGAAAGGTCGGTTGGAAAGTGTGGAATATCTAACACAAACGTCAGAAACCACCATCCTCTCATTGGTTGGATTGATGCTACCTTCTCTTCTGCACAAGTGCGCTCTCTTTTATTCTCCTTCTTTTTCTTACTCTTCTATCATCTTGTTGTTGAAAATCTTTAAACCACTATAAAAGACATAAAACCGGTCAAATAAAAGACTTCAAATTTAAAGGTTTAATTGGTATTAAACCACTATAAAATTGGTATATAATAAATAAGAAGTAAAAATTATAAGAATAAGGAATGTCAATTTTATCTTAGTCTAAATTATTAGATTTATTATTAAGATTAAATTTAACATAAAATTTTAAATAAAAATAAAAATAATATTTGTATTTTATATTATTATTTATTTAAATATTCATAAAAGTTTAAATATGTTTAAAGAAAGTCAATAGAAAAGAATTTAACTTTTTTTATTTTTATTCAATGTCCTTTAAACATACTTTTTATAGTCTAAATATTATTTTAATACATTCTTAAATTATTTTGCCTTATTTGAATGCATTCTTAAATTATCTTAAGCAAATTATGTATATATACTAATTAATAATTCAATTTAATAAACAAATTCATGATAAAAACAATAATTAGTTTTAATAATAATAATTTTAAAACTTGTAATTAAAATATAAGGAGATAAATAAAAATCTAAATTTTACAAATATAATTTATTAGTGATGTTTAATAACTTTAATATTTTTAAGGGTAAAAATAGCAATCTATTTTTTAACAATAATAATTTAAAACAAAATTTTAAATTAAAATGTAAAGAGATAATAAAGAATATAAATTTTAAAAATATAATTTATTAACTAGAATGTGTGAAAATTAAAAAAATGGTTAAAATTCAAAAAAATTATGAAATATACCTATGAAATCGCAACTTTCTTACGACAATATTGTATTTTATTAAAACTCAAAAACAAGTTGGTGAACATTTCTACGTGAGTTCCTATGTCTGGTAGGTCCCACATGTTCTTGAAGAAGATAAGAGAGAGAAATTTGGACATAGTAAGTCCCACATGTTTGGAAGAAGAGAAGAGGAGAAATTTCTGACGGACGCACATGCTTTAAAGATGGTCGGTTCCACTTGTTTAAAAAGGAGGATTGGTCTTTATTTCAACCGGTAATAAAGAAAACAAACCGGTTTTTTAGCAAAGATCGGCTGGTTTTTATCATAAGGGCTATATAATATAAACCGGGCTGAAATTACGACGGTTTATATTTAATTTGGTTGGATCGGCTAGTTCGGTTCAGTTTTTAAAACACTACAAATTTGCTAAACAATTTAGAAGAAGAAGAATTCATTATCTGTGAGATTTTACTAAGGTTATGTTGATTGGACGTAAAGTTTTTAATATAATGAAATAAAATGTAATGAAATGAAATGATTTATAATGAGATGAAATGTAAATGGATATAATATTAAAAAAATATTGTTTAGAAGGGGTGAAATAATTCATAATGTAATATAGTGACATCATTTAGAAGATGGATGAAATGAAACGCAACGTATGTATAATAATAATAATAATAATAATAATAATAATAATAATAATAAATGACAATTTTACCGTTGATAGAACGAAACATATTGTCTTTGCTGCTTATTATTAGGGTTGAGGGTATAATTTGTGTTATAAAAAAAGTACTGAGGATATATTAGTTAGTACATATTCATTATTTTACATTATATCTTAAACCTCAAATTAGAAGTAACTCATTTTTATTGTTTAGGATGAATTGGATATAAAGTGAAACCTTCCCCTTATATTATATTATAATTAATTATATTATAAGTCGTACTCTCAAACGATAGAATAATATTATATTTTATTTTATTCCTTTAATAACTGGCTTACCAAACATTTTCTAATACAGAAGTTCTCAAAATTTGATCAATTCAAGATAAATTTGTTAATTTTGAGTTTAACGTAGTGTAGTCGGGTTTAGACTAATTTATTAAGTTTTATTTCACATGTGTATTAGATAAATTGTCAAATATTTAATAATTCATAATATATATATTTTTGATAAATTATTTACAAACACATAATTTAAAATTAGGTGACTCATTCCATTCAAATCGTGAAATTAAGACATTAGCTACTGGTCAAGCATTTAAGTGCAATATAGTGTAGGTCGCACAGAAAAGAAAATGGGACAAGAAGAGAGAGAGAGAGATAAATATGTTTAAAATATTTTCTGATTTATTAAAGAAGATTTTTATCTAACTTAATGTTTAAATAAATAATATAAACGGTTTTCTTAATTAAATTTAAAATTTTCGAAATTAGTTTATTTTAATGTTAAAAATGATTTTTTGATTAAAGAAAAGTTATTTTTAATTAGATTATAAATATTTTCTAATTGGATTAGAATGTCTTACAAATTTTTTTAAAAAATAAAATTTTCTAAATTATAATTTATTGAAAATTCAGTTTAATTAAAATTTGTTTAAGAAATCAAGCCAAATAGAATCATAATTATTTGAAAATTCATTCCTTTTTTTTTGGATGTAATTGTACTCCTCTAAAAATGTGCCAGATTTGACTTATATTAAATAACTACCTTAAAAACCTGAAGTACGATGTTGGCAGGCTGAGAGTTCAACAAAAAGGAGTACTTGGCGGATTGGTTTCCAGGAAAGTATATTTTCCGTGAGCCCCTAACGAGTGTGTGCTTTGATATACTATTCTAACTTTGAGAAGTTGTTGGAAGACAATGAAAAAAGCTTCTTCTTAAATCGCATGCCTCAACTTCAACCGTCGGCCGCCTTTCCTATTCCAGCGCTCCGGTAGCTCTCCTTTTATGGTTTTTTTTGTATTTTGTTGCCGACAGCTGTCCAACAAAATATCAACCTCGATGCCGGTTACGTTGTACTAGATGAAGCTATATTTTGTCTTCCGCTGTCGTAGACAGAAGAAACATCGTTTCAAGGCTCAAGCCAAAAACACTTAGCAGAAGCCATTAGTATAGACGCCACGTTTCAAAACTGATTAAACCTTGACTGACGTATCATCTGACTCTTTTCCGCTCAGTGCCGTACCTCACTCACTTCCACATTGGACTGTCATCCAGTATTGGGTCCCATCTCTATCACATCAACCGTTTTACTTATCGCAGTCTTTAAGGAAAATGACAAACATTTCGTTACCCTTATTTACGTTTTCTACGATTAAGTAGCCAAAAATTTCACTTATAATGAACATATCATTGAGTATGTTACACGTTATATATGTTATAAATTTATGTATACATATATATTTATGTAATAATTATAGTAACATATTTTTGTATATATTTTTGTGTATTAGCTTGCCTGAAAACTCTTCTTATTATATGTTATCAAAATTTCTTTGTTAAAAAAGGATATTTTTTTTAATATTTTGGTTCTTCCTTCTTCAGTGATATTTTGATCATCTAAGTAGTGTTTGATTGATATCATGCTCTTTACTCATCAAAACGATCACAATAGTATAAATTTCGTCTCTAAACGTTGCACCTTTAGAAGGTTGGTAATTGAGGACAGCATAGACGACGTCAAAGGATAATACAGGCTAACTGAAGTCCTGCGCTTCGTGACATAGTCATGATCGATCACTTTTGTCATGGACTTTTTGTAAGTCTAGTGCACTTAGAAACAAAGTTATTAGATAAATATGACGGTACATCTGAACCCGGTTTGAAAATCTATTTGACTGGAAAATGGTGCCTCTCAAACAAGACTACCTATCGTGGGCCATTTAAGACAATAAAACCCGTTTCCTGTAGTATCAACATCAAGTTTCTACAAATTAAGATTCTTTCATTGACGTCAAGGGCCAGATGATTCTAATATAAGTTTTTGTTCTGCTCTTTATAAGAGCTACTCTAATTAGTGAAGCAAATTACTCTAACAAGTTTATAAGTTGCCTCTTGAATCCACGTGAATAGAGTGCATCACTTAATTTTAAATTATGTGTTCGTCAAGTATTTTATCATAATTATATAGTTAAAGGATTATTAAATTCTTGACAATTAATCTAATTATTAAATACTTGACAATTAACCTAATAGACATTGAAGTAAGAATGATAAATTGGTTTGAAGTCGACTTGATTAGATCAGACCCAAAATCAACAAATTTAGCTTGAGTTAATCAAAATTTGAGACAAGTTTGATTTAATTTTGTAGATTTATAAGGACCAACCTTAATGCGGAAGTGCTGGATCGATTTGCTGTTTGCTAGTCTTCGGATTTCGGTAGGCTACTAGAGTCACCGATAAATTCACCCCCCAAACTCTAAGCTTTTGATGATTGCTTCACGCGAGAGAGAATGGCAGAAGATAATCCTTGTATTTTCTCTGTTTCGTAAAAATCCCCTTTGATGATACGTTTTACACCCTTTTAATCCTCTATTAAGACAAATAACTGATACGAGAGTTATATAAAGTGGCCGTTATCTTTTATAAACTGCCAACATATTTAATTTGGATTTTTGATCCAGACTTTGAGTCAGGATTCACAATCCAAGCTAGCATGAATAGCATATATGCAATTTTCCAATCTCAAAAGAAAAAATCAAATATTTGACAGGGGCCGAATCCTCGTGTTTGCGCCCTCACACACCTTTATTGTCCTCAATAAAGGTTAGAAGGTTGGAAATTGAGGACAATCCAGACAACCTACAGACCACGTGAGGTTGTCTGGATTGTCCTCAATTCTAACCTTTGTTGAGGACAATAAAGGTGTGTGAGGGCGCAATTACCTGACGTTGTCTGGATTGTCCTCAATTCTAGGTGTATATATGAGGGCGCAATTACCTGGATCCATCAACTGTCAAAGATTTGATTTTTTTTTCCTTGAGTCATAAATAGCTTCTAAACATAGTTCTCGGCTGCTCATAAGAATAAAAGATGAGAGATTGTAGAAGAGGCACTAAGAAAGATAATGGCAACTTCGCAACATATGACATTAAAGTCTAAACCTCTCACAAAAAATTACATATAACATTAACCAAAGTCTAACCGAACTCACTAGTATAATATATCCCGAGTTATGGATATACAAGAAGTATGTTTCCTCGATCCCTCATAATGTGTAGCATTGTTTGAAGATATCTACTCTGAATGGAGTTGTAAATCGAATTAATGAACATTTTAATTAGGATGAAGAGAACGTGATGATCCACTAAAACAATCGTATAGCTTCCACAAAAAAATGGTTAAATTGAGCTAAACAAGATTATTGATGCTAGGCAAGCTATAGATAAAGATCCAAACAAGAACTTAAAACAATGAACAAAAATTGCAAACACTTGAGAATGACCAGTGAAATTTAAGTGAGATTCCATCTTGCTTGTAACAAAACAAGGCCAAAATCTTTTTATTTGATTTTTGAAATCAAATAATTACTTAAATTCTATAACATGATTAATATATAAAATATACATACCTATACTTTCTTTTCTATAATATATAAACTCTTATTCTAATTAAGAATAACAAAAGGGATTGGATTCCTTTTGTTCAAAATTAATAGATCAAATTTGAGTTAATAGAATTTTATACTAAACATAGACTTCATGGGTAAACTCGAGGCTTGACCTTACTGTTTCAGTGGCTAGCATCTTCCAGAATTCTAAAATGGCATTATTTTAGTCTTAAAATTTAGTAAATTATGACCAAAATAACATCATTTAAAGATTTTTTTAAAATAATATTATTTTAGACAGTCTAACAAGTTCGAGTTTTGATTTGAATTATATGATTCAAGATCAACCCAATTTTAGAATAGATTCAAACCATTAGACCCGACTTGATTTAAGCCATTTCTAATTCTAATCCCAATAACTAGAAACAAATATGGCAAGATTCAAAAGACTTGTCTAAAATCATATCATGCTGAATTGGTGCAACGTTTTGGTAGGGACTCGACAAAATTTTGTTTGTGGAGCATATATGTTGTTTTTCAATGTCAAACCAGAATTCTTAATTGACTGAAACATGTCTTGTCGCAATCTTTAAGGAAAGACATAGCAATAGAAATGCAAGTGGCGCAAAGCATATTATAGTGAACACGCCAAGTAGACATAGACTTGTCACTCTCTTCTTTCTTTTTCTGTTTTACTCTTTCTTTGTCTTTGTCTTTTTGTTATTCTAATAACTATCATATGTATATTTAAAATTTTAAATTCAATTAATAAATTTAATATTTTTTACTTTCTATCAATCACATTAAAAAAGTTACTAGTTATTGTTGTTATTATGTTCAAAATTTTCTTAAAAGGATTGAAGCACCCTACCTCACTCAAATCCTCAATCTTGATTCTTGATAGGTAGAGGGAAGATAATGGGCTAGGCGGGGCCGGGTCCAAGCTCTATTCGATCACTGTCGTTGGGATTCAAACTTGGACAGCTCGAGTTTGAGCTCAATTCTTTTAAAAAAAGTCAGGTCTAAAGTTCAGCCTGAGACTCGATCAATGTGAACCTAAATGTCATATCTAGATAGGCACCAAAGTACCTTCCACCACCAATTGGTCCACCCTGAAGTAATCACCTTGTCTTTATCAGTCAAAAGCATCGAAGTTTCTTAACCAATTCATTGTAACGTATGGGTCGAGTAGACATATGATAATTACCAAGAATTTTCTTTTCAAACTTTCAAGGATTTCCACCAAATTTACGATGTGTAGGTAAATCTTACTGAATTAAGACATTAAGTTATAGGTAGCTCTAATCATGCATATTATTTAAGTATATGTAGGATTATTAATGGATCGACTCTGTTAGGTTCATTCTTAGTTCTATTTGACCCAACCTCATGAGAGGTGGTTTGATTCTGAATTAAAGTTTGGTTAATTTCAAGTCGAGTGATTCGATTTCATTTAGTTTAACTTAAAAGAATGTTGCTTTAATTTTATTTTTAAAAAATAATATTATTTTAATGTTAAATTTCTAAAATTTAAAGATTAAAATAATATTGTTTTAAAAGATAAAAGTAAAAGAATATTATTTAAAAAGAGAGTTTAAGTCATTTAAATTAAATTTGAGATGATCTTTCAAATTTGAACTTAACCTAAAATCTGATCATCTCATACGCAATTGTTAATTTTAGATTGGACTAAATTAAATTATGCAAATTTGAATAATTTCTTATAAACCTTCTCAGCAGGAATATACATAATAAAAATTAGGACATATTTAAACCTGATAGTACCTATTGAGATTTTCTTTGTAATCCCCCAAGAGAACTTAGAAGATTATCCTTTAGATATTATAATCGATTCTAATGGTTATGTTGGACTCATCTTATATAATACTTTTTCCAATTAAAAATTTTAATGAAGGAAGCTTTTGTTATGTGTCCTCAATGAAACTTGCTAGGCTTTGAATTTGATCATATGATAACTTCAACCCATCTGGATCGCTTCAGTCCTTTAAAATAAATTGACAAAAACTAGATGGAAAATTCTTTCTTCAAAATTTTAACATTCAAGAATTGTTTTAATAATTTAGAATGATATGGGTTTAAATGGGAAAGAAGTGTTTTAAAAACTGAGACGGTTCGACTAGTTTAACAATAAAAACTTTGAACTGATCATTTTTTCGATTTGATTTTTAATTTTTCAGTTTAATTGAGTTCAATAATTTTTTGTTAAAAAATGATTATTTTATTAATTAATTAATCAATTTTTTAAACTAGTCATTTTTTATAAACCAAACTAAATTAATTAATTTCATTTAATATAATTCGTTTTAATTAAACTTTAAATTTTTTAATGAGTAAGGACAATCTTTTTCAATCATTTTTAAAATTTTCAATTTTATTCAATATTCAACCAGTTTTATGATGGTCTAATACCGATTGAATCTTTTAAACCTTAAATCTCTTGTTTTACCAATACTGGTAGTTTTGAAAACATTAGTTTTATGACTTTTATAAAAAAATAAAAGGTTA
>JAOTBA010004495.1:0-11038 GCA_025629845.1 Erythroxylum squamatum
TCTTCTCTCTTCTTAAAATGCAAGACCACAATTTCTTCTTCCTTTTATGCCCTTAATGAGTCCAAAAAGTCCATTTCACCCTTACTTATAAGCTTATGTTCTTTTAGCCTTAAGTGTCTTGCCAAAAATACCCTTGAACATTTCTATAACCTTAACACTTTAATTCAAAAAAAGTTCCCCTTGTCTTAAGTTTCTAATGACACCAAAATCAATTCACTTGGTTCAGAAATCTAAAAGTATTACTACAAACACTTTCAGACTGTTCTTATATTGAAACAGTACACTATACTTAAATTCCATCCAGAATTTGAAAGTCTTAGGGACTGACTTACAATTCACTTCCTTCAGATAATTTGTAGCTCTATGTATCTAGTTTATCACAACTCAGAAATCATCTCATTTGGACTCTATAGATCAAGATATCATCAAAATACTAAAGTATGTTCAGAAAACATCCAATTCACTAGATGATATGACATCATCAAACAATATAGGATTGGAAAAATTGCCATAACTTTCCCTAAAGAAATCAGATTAAGGTTTTCTTTTGATGGTTTGAAAGAGGACTTCAAGATCTACAACTTTTATTAAGACATAGAGGACAAATTCTATCATATAAGGGGTGAAAAATAGGACCAGACGATATGACATCATCACTACGATATGACGTCATCAGACGATACAGGATTGGGAAAATTGTCATTGCCATAAACCTCCCTACAGATATCGGATTAAGGTGTTCTTTAGATGGTTTGAAAGAGTACTTCAAGATCTACAACTTTTATGAAGACCTAGAAGACAAATTCGATCATATAGAGGTTCAAACATAGGAACAGACAATATGACATTATTTATAGACGATGTGACGTCATCAGACGATACAAGATTGGGAAAATTGCCATAACTTTCCTATAGATATCAGATTAAGGTTTTCTTTAGATTATCTGAAAGATTACTTCAAGATATACAACTTTCATGAAGATCTAGAAGACAAATTCTATCATTTGAAGGGTCAAAAATAGGACCAGACGATATGACATCATCAGACAATATAGGATTGGTAAAATTGCCATAACTTTCCTTACAGATATCAGATTAAGGTTTTCTTTAGATGGCTGGAAAGAGGACGTCACGGTCTACAACATTTATGAAGGCCTCAAAGACAAATTCTATCCTCTGAAGGGTAAAAAATGGACCAGACAATAAGGTACAGAAGGTCAAACATAGAAGAAGCAGAAGTCAAACATAGATGATATAACGTCATCATAGACGATATGGTCATCACAGAAGATACATTTTACAGACGATATAATGTCATCACAGACGATACATTTTTACAGACGATATGATGTCATCACAGACGACACTATCTATACTCGTGAACACCTCCACTTATAAAGACCATAACATTCAACTCCAGTGTCCAAAATTCTCATACTATATACCGTTGGAAAGATACAAGAAAGATCTACAACTTTCTAGAAGAATACTTTGCCTAATTCTATCTAGGTCAATCCAGAATTTTCCTTGAATTCAGAATGAACTTTACATTCCTCCACCAATGTAATGCACCCAGTTCTCAACTTCATAACAAATTTTGAGATTCTTAAAGACAGAATTTAAATTCAATGTCTTCATAAGAAATGTTGCCATATATTTTTATTTTAATCCAAATCAATAATCATCTCATTCAAATAACTAGAGAAAAAGTTATGGCTAAAAGACTAAAGCATACTCAGTGAACATTTTCCAGATCAACTACCCATTTTGTCTCAAAAACTTTCCTTAACACAACTCATACCAAGATCACCCTTTTCTACTTCATTTACTCCTCATTCTCAACTCCATTTCAAATCAATATCATCCATAAGGAAATTATAGTCCATGATTAATCATGAATACTAGTAACAGAACATACACATATATACATATCCTTCATCAACTTACTACACATATTCAACTTCATTTTTTGCTTTCAATTTACTTCTAACTTTCACCTTAATTCTTCCTATTTCAAAATCTCTTATCCACCAAAAACACCAAACCAAAACATGAATCTATCTGCATTTCTCATTCACTACTTTACTCTTGTCTATCATTTCTAATTCAAAAATTTCTCATTCAATAGTTCTAACTTCTAAGAAAAGTTTGGGGTCCAACAATTCTCTCCCCCTTAATGAATTTCTTCTTCGAAATTCTTACCTAAGTGATCAAACCATTGGAGATAATGCGGTCTTATGTTTTCCTCAGTCTCCCAAGTAACTCTTTCACTCGAATAATTTCTTCCAAACTACTAATTTCAGCCAAACGCTCAATTTAGTTGCTTATTCAAATATCCTACAATCTTAATTTGTTCCCCAAAACATCTCGGGTTTCTTTCAGTTTCCTAATTGGCTTACCTTTCTCGAATGATTTTCTCCATAGTAGTTATCTTTTTGGCATAATCACCTACATCATACTTCCATCGTGTTACTCTGATTCATCTCATGATTTTAGCTATAAGAATCATAGATTATCCCTTATACCATATCTATATATAGATCTTGTATGCACTCATTCACATTATTTACCAATATAACCACATTCTCAACTGGGTGCTCCTAATAACTGGTCGACATAACCTTGAGGACTTCTGCATATATCACTATCATTCGTTTCACTTTCCATACGTACGTTCTTAATCAATTTAGAAGCATAAACGCATGGTCATCCTAACATTCTGATATCGAATTCACTAACACAATCTTCTACTGAATTATAACTCTTATCACACCAATTAAACAATCATTTTTTATTCCTAGTTCAACCTTTCAATTCTTCTTTACTTGTACACCTTAAATCTTGTCATTTCCACCTATGTCTTTATTTCTTTCTCGGTCAATTCATGAAAACCTTTTCACATCCATATCAATTCAATTATATATCCAAAACAAAATTCTGTCACCATACTCACTAACTTAATCACAATTACTAAATCTATGTCTAACATATCGGGCTACGTAATATTTCTTATTTCTAAAAATCCTCAAACTTTCATTTTCTCACATTCTGACAGATCATTATTCTTCTCACTAATTCTATTAGCCCAAACTCTTAACAATCACTCTTGCAATTGACACATATCCCAAAAGTTGTCCATGTAATATCCTAAAACTTGGCTCTGATACCACAACTGTTGGATCCCGCTTGATTCCGGAATCTAACTCTTGTGAAAGCATAAGAATACCATAATACTTGAGCATCTGATACCATAAATGATGGATCCTATTTTCGGAACCTAACTCTTGCGAAATCATGATACTGAGTGTATTATCCTATACCACAACTATTGGATCCCGTTGATTCCGGAATCCAACACTTGCTCTGATACCACAACTGTTTGACCCCACTTCCGAAGCCCAATATTTGGAGCCATAAGATGTGAGCCTATTATCCTATAGGGTTATTTCCATTAACCCTTATTAGGCATCAACCTATAAGGGTGGCGTGCCCACAACAGTCAAACATCAAAACAAACTTATTACTCCAACTCAACCATTTTACAAGGAAGTCAATATGAACATACACAACTGAAACTACTTCAATTTCATTATTAAAGAAAAGGAGTTTGAAAAATTTTATTTACATATCAAAAGCCATACCATTGGCTTATTACAAAATACAAATAGCAAATTGAAGCAATTCCCTTAGGCTCTTGATCACTTGATTCTTTTAGCTATCACTTGAAAAGGGGACAAAAAAGGGGTAAGCTTGAAAGCTCGTGGGTGACAAGTTTATAATCGATAACAAGCAAAACCATTGAAATTATTCCTTTGTCATAGAAAATTCTCATTGAGTTCATAAAGCACTTATTTCTAAAAATTCTCATCATGTAGTCAAAAACTCAAACTACAAAACCTGAATACATCAAACTTGTTCACATAACATAAACACATAAGCACATCAGATTGGTTTGGGTGGATCCAAAAATATGACGCACTACACATTTCTACATAATGGTCCTGTGTAGTCGTAAATTTGAGGGAGTCCATGAAGGAGCTCTGTGCTACTAACGGGCAGGCGAGAGAAGCCTTTAACTTGGTCAATGTGCATATGACATAACTTAGGGGACCACCACAAACTCACATAACATGTATTTCATAACTTGTCAACTTGTTGCCAAAAATGGCACATTTCCAAAACTTGATTTTTCATAAACATGAGATATTTCGAAAATCATTTTTGAAAACCTAATTTCATATACTTGTATCTTTTCAAAAAGAATCATTTTCAAAACCTTTTCATAAATTATCAACACAATTCATATAACAACATATTGCACTTTCTCAAATCATTCAAAAGCAATAAATGCAACACTTATGATGCAATTGGAAACATTAAACTTTCTTGATTCAAAGAAAACATTAGTGGCTTATTTACTCTATTATAAACATGTACCCACCTTGATTTCCTTGCTTATAGACTTGCTCAAAATGCCTTTCCTCTTGTTCCTCTTGCCTCTTTTGATCCCTTTATACAATAACAAAAATTTCACTCAATAGGGTTTTCAATCGAAAATACCTAAAAGCACAATCACTAAAATTAGTTCTAGAATATTTAAACCCAAACATTTTCTAAGCTCCATTAAAATCCTTCCAAAAATCTAAAAGATTTAAAATGATCTTACCTTCATTCTTCACCAAATGAAGGGATCTTTAACTCAAATGGAAGCTCTTCTCTTTCTCTACCTTTTTCCCTTCTTGAACAGCTGCAAAATCTTTCTTGATGACTAAAAGGAATTAAATCCTAGCTCAACTCTCTTCTTTCTCTCCTTTTCTTCTACTTTTCATATTTCTCTCTCTTCTTCTTGACACTCTCTCTGTTTAATTTTCGTTCTTCTCTCTTCTTAAGATGCAAGACCACAATTTCTTCTTCCTTTTAACTTCAAAAACTATGAAATACATTTAACTTGGGTTGTTGACGTCAATGTCGCCTTCGAACCTGGCATCGAGACGTCTAGCTGTTTACGGGTCTCTCTAAAAAAAATGCTTCAGCCCCTATTGAATAACCCCCAGTAGAAGAACACCCATGGTTCTCTCTATTGCGCCTCCCCTCTCTTTTCCTACGCTACTCTCTCTTTTTCTAATTAATTCTTGGTCCACCCTATTGTTCTCTCTTTATTTCCAGATAGCCTTAAAACCCTGGCGTTTCATGCATAACGTCTGTATGAAACGCAGACGTTGTCTGCGTTTTTGCTGCTTGCCAAACATCTATGTTTCATCTGTCTTGGCTTCCCATTTACGTTGTGTTTTTATTTTCATGCTTCCATTGTCATTTCCTGCTTCGCCTCTTAGCTAGTTGGAATGTTGTTTTGGTCCAGCTGTTGCATGCAACGTACGCGCTACTTGCATGTTTTGCTTCATTTGTTGCAGTACCGTTCACCTTCAGCTGCTTTCCTTCTACGTTTTGATCCATCATTTTGGTGCTGACTGTTCACGTCACTCACATGTGCTTTCCATTAAATATGTTGTCTATTAAATATGCTATCTTGCATGGATGCCATTAAAATCACGTACACCTTTGCATGAAACATGCACCACCATGAGCCACTTTGATTCATCTTCTTTGTGTTTTCATTTTTCTTGTCTTTTTCTTGTCTTTATTTTCTTCTTCTTACTCCATGAAGACAAGTATGCTTCTTGGAAAATGACCCACATATTGTGCTTTCGACTCACTTTAACTTCTTTACTTCTGAATTGTGCCTAAAATCAAATATGAGTCAAAGTGAGTATCTTAAGCAATTTCATGTCATTAATCGCTAAGTTTTATGAAATAATTAAACAATCAAATAAGCACATATCAAGATCAATATCTTGATAATATTTGGATAATAGCTTGATAATATTATAATAATATCTTTATCTCTTATTCTAGATTTTTCATTCTTACGTATATCCGCACCCCTTTAGGAATAAAATTTCAGGATTATTTAAAATTCATTTCAGTTTTGTTATTCCCTATCTTATCTATTCTCGTTGACCAAAAAACTAAAAGTTAGGAATGCAAGTTGCATTCCCATTCCCATCTCTTCATTATCGGTTACCAAATGAGAATATAATATACTTAGTTTTTAGCTATTTTTCGCTCCTGAATGTATAAGATGTCCTTGCCATGACGCAACTCCACTGACTTCCTTTGCTTGGAGGTTAACTCATCCAATTGTTAACCTTTTATGTTTCGTGGTAACTTGGTTTTCTCTCTCACTCACACCTCCTAGCCTGGTTTCTTCTTTCTACCGTGTAATAACTTGTTTGAGGGGTGATTCACTAGCTGTATATGGTTCCTCTATGAAAGTTCCATTAATGCATGCCAAGCCACACCATTCTAGGGCAGGTACTTCACTTCCTCTCGCTTTGATTTTCATTTTAACACTTATTTTTCATTTGCATGTTGACCAAGCCTTTGTGTTCTCAGTATTGTTCATAAGTTTGTGTTCCCCAGTTGACTTTTCTCTTTCACAACATTATGATTTACCTTCTACTTTGCATAGATTCTAGGTGTGTTGCATTATCCTTCCTTCTACATAATTCCCGCATCTATATGCATGAGAATCTTGGTTTATCTTCTAGAATCAGATTCTTTTTTTAAAATTTGAATAATATATTACTATAATAAGAGCTAGTACAACATAGAAAGTAGTTCACAGCCTAGAAGCCTTTAGGAATTAATTAAACAAGGTTAGAAGAAGAAGATATTGGAATAAGAACAAAGTGCAACTAAAAGGAAAAAAAATTGCTTAAAGTTGGCACTGGTTCTTCATATCTGCAGTAAGCTATAGATGAGCATTTTTAGCATAAATATGTGATCGGGTCATGTTGATAACTTTGTCAGCAAGAAAATATTTGTCTTCCTTCTTGTCCTTGAAACGTCAATTATTTCACTCTTGCCATATACAATAGACAGTGATGGTAAAGGCAGCTTTGAGCATATTTGACTGTGGTTGCCCCTTCCTTGTGTTATGGATAACCCATCTCAGGACACATTCCCAGTTATAACTAGAGTGAGGGATAGGGAATAGATGCAAAATTCTACTCCAAATTGCTTTAGTATAGCTGTGTAATGTTTCGATCATGCATCTCATACATAATATATATCAAATATACGTAGCAGAAAATAAAACGGAACCTAAAAAAAAGATTTATTTATGCATATAGATATAGAAAACAAAAACATGAAATGTAAGATGTTTACATACCTTTCATACAATCTCCTTCGTTCTTTAATCTTCTCTACGTTGGGTTGTCGTAAAACAATCAACGTAGACCATCTCTAATGAAAGTTCATATGAAGATAGAAGGATTAAACCTCATTAAGAGATAGCTAGAATTCTTTCTTTATGCTAGCAAAGACAAGAACTCTTGTCAGAGTTAGAGAGGAAAAAAAGTGTGTGTGTGAGAAAAGAACCTTTCTTTCACTTGTGTCTTACACAAGATGCATGAAAATCATCTCTATTTTCTGTACCTTTTGGCCTTCCATAACCCCCATCACTAATGGAGAGTTATGGGAAGTTAATAGTCATGAAATACATGCATTAATGGAAGTTATGGGAAGTTAATGACCATGAATAACATGCATTAATGGAAGTTTGGGAAGTTAATGACCAAATTGGAAGCCAACAACACTTGTTTCTAATCCATTCCATGCAACGTCTTCTACCACGATCACTTCGCGATACAATGCCGAAACACTCTCTCATATCTTGAATCACCATTCAAGACCATTTTACTCATATTTTGAATCTCCTATGTGTATGACCCATTAGGTTCCCGGTTATGTTAACCACTTGAATTAACACTTAATTCAAGTAAGTTAAGAGCAGTATCTAGCAATACTTCATGACCCCCAATTGACCGGAAAGTCAGTGGTTTGACTACAAACCCTTCCATACGCAATGTTGCCATGCAATTCGTTCTTTCACCATCTATACCCTCCTTGGTTCAGAGTATGGTCAAAGTGTCAACTCCCACTAGACTGACTATGTCACATCTAGTCCAACTGATATTAGATCTTGACTTGAGGCTCTCATTACTCTATGTATCATTGAAGACTCTCTTCATAATACATATCCGCTCTGGCCAGAGACTCCAAAGTAATGACCTCGACAAGTGGCTATGGGTATCATCTCCTTCTATAAGAAGTGGTTAATCCTTTATTGGCTACTCAGTTACCTCTGAATATCTCAAACTCTACCCAATCACCACCCTATGAGTGACCCCTGAAAGGCACCGATGAGTGGAGTCAACTCATGGGATCAATATCTGAGATATCCTTGAGCACCTCAAGTCAAGGGATACTTGCACCATTGCTACGATGAGACTATCATTGACATTGGAATAGAATATCCATATATTTGTCTCGTAGTAGGTCAATCCAATATACTTAATACCCTTAGTAAGCATCCACATATTAACTCTAAATAACTCATGCCTATAGCTTATGAGATCTACTGCTTGATCTAATTAAGGAGTATAACATGTGCTAGTTTATCCGAATTAATGATATCCCAACTCATTCCTATGACTAGAGAAAGTTTAAATACTAACATAATTACACATGATAGGAATCTCAGGCTGACGTCATCAAAATGTTTGGTCCTCTATAATTGAGTTTGATCAATGATTTAGGGGTAATCTTTAAACATTCCCGATAAACTCCTTCCAAGGATTGTAGATTAAATTGATTAATGGGATCCCAGTTGAATTCATACTTTGGTGGTTTGTCAATAGGTGGATACATACCATTACTAATACCTACTTGTACATACACTATTCTAGATAGTTGTATGCCTAAATTTTGTAAACTATTTGCTTTTTTAAAGATTAGATAACTGCTAAAAACTTTGATGAATATTTCTCTTTCTTTTTCAAATCTTTCTTTGTAATTTTTGATTACCAAAGTGAATCCAGCTGGAAATTCAGCTAGACTGTTTAAATTAGTTAGGTAAATGGTATCGACTAAACCACTTTGAAAAAAGAGATAAGTGGTGAGTGCATCTATTTCTAGAAAGATGATTGCTTTGGGTCCATTACATCCTCTATTTTGGGGATAATATTGAGAGATTTTTTGTTCCTTCTTCCATTCATTAAATGCTTCAAAACAATAATAAAATATTTCACGAGTAATTTTCTTCGTTTCTTCTTTCAAGGCTCGGGTAGGTACAACATTGATCCTTTCCATACTGATTGGTTTTCTAAGGGTTTTCATGGTAGTGGAAGTTGATTGTTTTTCAAGAACATGTTTATATTACGGTTTCAAAGAGAGTTCTCTGAATTCTGCCAAAGCTTTCTCTACTTACTTACGGGTATTATAACTTCGATGAATAATGGAAGATTTGCCAGTGATATGAACAGCAGCTTTATGCCATTCATCATATATTCCAGCCATAGGTCCATTGAAAATGACATAAGTTTTACTTTCTTTAAAGTCATCCTTTTTCTGAGAGATGGGTAAAGGTTTCTGAGTGATTTATTGGGGTGTTATTGGCTGGATAGTTGGCTAGATGTTTTATGGTTGTGGTTGAATATTGGTTATTTGAAGATTTGTAGAGTGTTACTGGTCAGTGGATATCTGTTTTTCAAGGAGGGTAATAGTTGCTAGTAATTGATTAATTTCTTTGGCAACTATACCCACTTGTTGTTGAAGCTTTGTTAACTCATTTCTTTTTTAATAGGTGAATCCTTTAGGCTGAGGATGGCTTCTTCTATTCTCTTGTTAATATATCTGCAAGACTATTAGTAGATGATTTTATATAATTGATGTGAAAAGTATATTGATTTAATTCAAGTTGCCATCGAATTAATCTTCCTTGATTATAATTGATTTTAATATTATATCTGGTAAATCCACATAAATACCTAGAATTTGTTTGAATATAAAATTCAACAGGTAATAAATCAACTTTCCAATTTCTCAATGTTTTAATACATTCAAATGTTTCTTTTTCATGAATTGGATATTTCCTTTCAGTAGGATTAAAGGTCCCATTGATATATTTACATAAAAGATATTTCCTTGAGTTAGGTAGTTGACAGCTGGCCTATGTATCAATACTTGCATTTACTTGTACAATCAATGTATCCTTAGCATTATAATTGTATAATACTGGTAAATCCTTACAAACATTTTTTTAATTTTTGTACTGTTTTTGTATCTTCTGTAGTTTTTGTACTACATTTAAGTTGTAACTTTTTTCTTTCTTTAGCTAAATCTTTAAGAAATCCCTTATTAGATATAATTTAATAGTCCTAAAAAATTTTGAACTTCAGTTATATTTTTTAATGTGTTAGGAAAATTATGTAATTTTTCAAGAATATTTGGTTGTAATTTAAGAAAACCATTATAGAATTCTATACCTAAGTATTCGATATTTTGTTATGTTAGTTTATTCTTCTTTTTGCTTAAAATTAATTCTTTCTTTTTTCATCTAGTAAGAACTGTTATTACTTTTTTTAAAACGATCTTCTTTATCTTTGTTAGAAAATATAATAATAACATCTATATAAGCTAGTGTAAAGTCTTCTAGTCCTTCTAAATTATTGTCTACAAATCTTTGATAAATACTTGGGCCTTGTTTTAATTCAAAAGGTAGTACATGTTTTTGTGGTGGACAAGTAAAGGTTGTTAATGATTTTGTATTTTCGTGTAACCTTAATTGCTAATAACCTAATTTTGCATCTAATGTACTAAACCAATGATGTCCTTTTAGTTTACTAATAATATAATCTTTTCAGAGTAATTTGTATGCATCGCCTATAGTAGTTTTATTTAATTCTTTATAATTAATTACCATTCTTCTTTTTCCTCTTTTTTGTTCAGAATGATTGTTTACATAAAAGGCAGGAGATGAATGTTGGACCCCGAACTTTTGGTGAAAATTAGAATATTAAAATGATTTTAAATGAGAAAGAAATTGGTGAGAAAAGTATGAATTTAAGAAAATTTGAAGAATTTAAGAAAAATTTATGAGAAAAGAATTGTTTAGTTTTGATGACTTCAATAA
>JAOTBA010004567.1:0-11031 GCA_025629845.1 Erythroxylum squamatum
ATTTCTGTAAAAGAGTGTTTTGTAATTCTAGTGGGCCCCAAATGGGCTATTGGAAATTCTATTGATTGTAATGGGTTGACTGAAAATGTGTACGAATGAAAGTGGACCCAAATTAATTATTGACTTCTGAGCATCTGAATGTTTCAAAAAAAATAAATTTGGTACCGATTTCTGACTGATTGATTGCTCTAGCACGCCACCTTCGCAGGCACGGACTTGAATATCACCATCGATATCGGGTTTTGGTCTTGCGGGAGTGGGGTGTTACAATAGCTCCATCCCTAATAACTAGTAAAGCTACTTCATGGTTTCTTATCAAGGTATTTTGAATAGAGCCTATAAAAGAGAGTAATCCCTAACCTCATTTGAGATATTATTCCTTCTAATATTAGTACTCCATTAAGGTTTATCTGTAGGACAAAGAGAGGAAGGTTCACTAGGTGGAATAACCTGGCTATTTTTCCTTTCAAGTTCCACTCTCTCTAGTCTCTTAGTAGAAGTGTTTAATAAAGGCTCAATTATAGGATGAAGAGAATATCCTTAGTAGTTTATGCTTTAGGTTTCATATCCTCCACTCCCGTTAACTCCCAAAATTCGCCTATTAGAAACTTCCTACCATTTAGTTTCTATATCATGCCTAGTTGAGCATTTGTAGGCCTTTATAAATAGGAGACCCTAATAATGTCTTCCACAAGTGATTCATCATCACCAAGCCTTACCTTAGTATTGGAATTATATTAAGTAAACCATGTTCTATATCCACCTTAATACAAATTCTCGCATATCCTACTCTTCTTTTAGATATTGTTATTTTAACCATAGAAATAGGTTTCCTTAAATAGCTAGCCAGGTAACTTAATCCCTTGAACAATATTCTAGTGAAATATTATGCAAGTTGATCTAGATTGGAATTTGATTCTCTTTTTGACATTTTCTAAGCTTAGAATTGGTTTATAAGATTGAAGAACGATAAGAACACTTAAGATGTGTTGGGCCTCTACTTTGATAATCTTTTTAGCTAAGACATCTATGTTGAAGGTAAAAAGGAATAGATTTTCCTCATTAAGGAGGACTTCCGTAAGCCCTATATTTTTCTAATGTTTGTCTGGCCATGAATTAATAGAGGAAAGATGGGTCTTTTAACTTGGAAAAATCTAACTAAAGTAGAGGAAGAAAATATTTTCTCCCTCTTGGAGTACCTCTAGTAGTGGAGCTATAATAAAAGAGCCATTCGAGCTAAAGGAAGGAAAATAATTAAGTTTCTGGGGAGAGGGATCACTAACCACTCTCTTCTAGCTCAGTTTAGAGTTGAATCCTAGAAGGTAAGGAGAGGAAGCTCTTTGGTAAACTAAGGGAATTCTCAAAGTTAGGTTTGCTATGTCTAGATTAAGTAAAGGAAGGAAAGGAATAGTATAAAAAGTTTGAGGAAGAAAAAAGGGGGACAAAGGAAGAAGGTTAGGCGATAAAGACGGAGAAGTTAAAGGGAAGATTTTAGAGTAAGAGCAGGAAAGTTTTCCAAGCTAAAAAAGGAAGCTTAATTAAAACTTTATTGAGGGTTAGCCATTTTCCTTATAAAAAAGGGATAACTAAAGCAACGAATGTGATAAGGAGTTCAAAATACCATTCTAAAAATGGTAAAATATTGAGGTGGGGAACATAATAAGTGAAAAGACAAAAGTGCCCTTACATTATTATCTGCAAAGATGGTAAGAGCTTGATAGAGAGAAACAGGACAGAGAGTACAACAACTCCTATAACAAAGAACAATGAGTAGTAGAAGAGCAAGAGGAAGCCAACTAAAGAACAACAATTAGAGACTAAAGTAGCAAGAGAAGAGGGAGGAGTCATGATGGACACACTGTAGGGGAGAGATCTAGAGGAAGCTCATAATGGACAAGTAGTGTAGAATTTTTCCATGCATATCTGACAAAAATAAAATTTTAAAAAACTTTTGACATTAATATTTATATGAGAAAATTTTACGAAATCTGATTTTTCACACTAATATATAAAATCAACAAAATCTTTGAAGTGTTAACTAATCTAACTAGTAACATTTTTAAAGAATGAGTATGATGATTGATAAGAGATTGAATGAAGTATAAGATTTAAAAAGATCGTTATTTATAACTAGACTAAGTGTTAAGCAAGGATTCAAATTCAAATTCAACTAAGGAAATAAGTATCTCAATATAGAGATTAGGTTAGTATTTGCTCATCTAAAGTTTAGCATCCAATTTCATTATTCCGGTAATATATTTATTATAAAGAACTAACATGTTTTTTAAATATAAAAGTAAAGATGAAACTAATAAATTATAAAATATTTACATAATAATTTGATTTCATCTTGTAACTTTATATACATGTATTAAGTCATAGTATTTAATTAAGTTTGGTTTCTCAATCAGTATATTCTAAAATTTCAAATTGATAAGTTTTATATTAGTATGAACTCTTCATTTTTAAGTGTGGGACATCTTTTATTGGTAATATTGTGATTTTTTAAATTTTAATAAATTTAGCAATTTGCAAGTGAGAAAATGCAAAAGGAAGTTCTTATTAATGCTAATAATGATAACAAACACAGAGGTTATGATTAAGGAGAAGGAATAGAACTAGATGAATAGGTTTTTGAGAAGGTTACTTAAGGGATAAAGAATGATATGGACTCAAGGGAGATATATTGTTAAAATTTCTTATTCTTTAACATGTAAAATATTTTTTAACTTCAGAACATATTTAATTTTATAATATTAGTCTACATATAAACAATATCAATCAAATATTAAAAGTTTTAGTTTATTGCAATTATCTTCTTGACACGTAGACTTTCGTATAAGCTAGTTTCTACTACACATGAAATTTTAATAAGATTCAAAATTTAAGTAGTCAAAATTATTATTGACAGTGATAAATGAGAGGTCAGTTGATTTTTTATTTTTAATCATTTGCTTTAAAATGAAAACATAATAATTTATTTATCAAAAATATATGTACATTTACATAGTTGGCCCAACTTATATGATACTCCATGGTAGGGGCGGATCTACAATGCCCCACTTGCCCCCACTGCCTCCAATAAATTTCTTATAAAAAATTATTAATTTAAGTTTTGCTCCCACAAAAAAAATAAAATTGTTCTCCCATTAAAATTTTGCCCCCATTAAAAATAAAATTTTATCTCTATTAAAATTTTGCCCCCACTCAAAAAAAATTTTGGATCCGCCCCTGCTCCATGTCAATGAAGTTGACAATAATAGTTAAGAAAGTTGACCTCTGTAATATATTTGCAATAAATTAAAACTCATTACATTTGATAGATATACTTCTAATTAGTTTTGCAAAATTGAATAATCTCATATTTAAGATATAAATTACCTATTGTTAATCTCAAATGTTGCTTTTATGAAATGAAATGCAATTTTATGCTTCTTATCCTTATATTAATTGTTAAATAAATTTAAAATGTGTTTTCTTTCCTGTTTCTTTGGTTTGTTCAACTCTGAAATAAGTACCTAGAGTGGGAAGTAGGGTCGTTTCATTTTTTACCTACATGGATTCATCATTGCCATTATGATTATTCCACTTAAACACTTGTTAACATGCATATAAATTTAGAATACATATTGTTGAATAATTTCTACATGAAAATTTCCATAACATTCTCACCTAACTAACTTTTCAATATATATTATATGGATGTATTAAGAAACTTACTAGAGTATTAGTTTCTATTTTTAATTTCGCTCTGAATTGTTTTATGACAATAAAATATATATTGCATATATAATTGAAATGCTTTTCTCATTTATATTACAATCTGTGGAACTATTTAAGCATCCACCATTAACATATACATCTTTTGATAATCATATAAAATAGATTTTAAGTTAATCAATACAATAATTTATAAGGTTAATTATATTAAGGCCCTTTATAGTTTGATTTTTTTTATTTTAGCCCTCACATTTTGAAAACTATTACTTACTCCTCTATAGTATTAGTTAGTGTCATGTAACCCGTCCATCGTATTTCACTATTCATCTAATTTCTATACGAAATTATTTTAGAATTTTTAATTTTCAATATAACATCGTTTTAAAGTTATAAATGAACCAAAAACTAATATAATATAATGAAAGGACATGTATGATAGATGAATAATAATATATGGAGGTAAATCATAGCTTTTAAAATATAAGGGATAAAATAAAAAAGGTCAACCCGTGAGAGCCTTATGTAATTAATCCTAATTTATATAATATAATTTGCATATCTCTAACTTCAACCATATTAATTTAGTCAAAGTGTTAACATTTAAAGGAAAATCTTGATCTTTTAAAGGACTTCTAATTTTAGGTTAGCGTGCCCTTTAAGATGTCATTCTTTTAATAATACTTTTGAATGATGATGAAAAAACATTAAGTTATGAATCTTTAATAACCTACAAACCATAAAATCATTATCATATTCTATAAATGAACCTTGAATTAATTCAAAATGCTTATCAGTTATCATCAAATAAAAAGTTCTTTATTCACTTATAGACTTTAGATACGTATAAAATAACACTTTAACTACTCAAGATATTAGACAGTTTTTATTTGTATTGCATGTATTTGTCACATAATTACCACAAAAAACATAAGTACTTGATGTAGACTAAATTTAGAGTAGGCATGCTAGGTTGGTCTCAAGTTTACAGGCCTATAAAACACTACAAGAAATCTGCCGTTTACCGACGGAAAACACCGCCGGTAAATGGTAACATTCCATCGGTAATAATAATTACCTATAGAATAAAACTATCAACAAAGGCATCATTAATACGGTCGTAGGTAAATTTAATGACGAAATTTTATGTCTTTCCATCGGTTTATTTTACTGACTGACAAATATAACCGTTGGTAAATCATCGTTGAGATATTCAATATTATCGACGGAAGAAAAAGAAAGGTCAGTAAATATCGCAAACAATTACTGATAGATGAAGAAGAATGGTCAGTAAATAAGGCAAACATTTAAGGTCGTTTTGTTTAAAATGAAACAACATCGTTTTGTTATTCCTAAAAAGTTCAACAGAAGCAGTCAACAGGCGACGACGTTTTAATATACAACTTACCGACGGATTGCCGACAGAAAAGTTCCTTTGGTGAACCGAAAACTAGCGGCAATCTTCCACGTTCAAATTCAGCGACGGATTTTGCTACCGTCGGTAATCCATTTTTTCCAGACAAGTTCTCCGATGGATGAAGGATTTCTGTCAGTAATTTGCAACGGTCTCTTTATCGTTGCCAATTTTTTGTCGATATTTTGATTGTTTCTTGTAGTGAAAATAACTACTTAGAGACTGTATGTATTATTGACAAAGACACTCTGATGCTCAATCTAATAAAGATAAAGGGTGTTAAGTATATACAGAAATCTTTAATTGAATTTAATGATATTGATTATGAGAACTTACATTGGTGTGTCTCCCTTTTATAGGTAATCCTTTAAGAAATGTAGTTGGATTTTAATTATTCTTAGTAGAGTTGGATCTAACTTCTATTAATCAACTTAATTAGTCATTAATTAGGAATATACTTTTTCATCAGAATGAATAATTTTTTAAAGAGTAAGTAAATTATATTGCTGGAAAAATTTACAAGTACAAAACCATTGTCTTAGTACCCCATAAATCTCTATCTTGCTAGTGGTGAGTTACGAATACATCACAATGGGATGAAGGCCCTATATTACAGCCTCTATGTACTTCTTATTTTAATACTTAAGTTTTCCCAATAATTCTTGTCCAAGATAGCTAAACGAACATATAAAGGCATCCTCTAGTAGATAAGCTCCACTATTGTTAGGGGTGCTCTATGTAATCTATTCTTTCTTTCTTTCCAAATATAGTATACCAAAGCTCCAAAGCACATTTTAAATAACTTGAGATCATCTTAATTTCTCAGTTTAAGGTTTATCTTAAGCTAGTTAGTTTTACTGTAGTATACACCAAGGTGAGTTAGGAATTTTTTCCATATCCAAGATAAGAATCTATAAAAAAAAGTAGGGTTGATTGAGACTCAAACTAGTCCGAGTGCATAGTTCATAAGTGGCGTTGGAAAAATTGAATTTAAGAGAGTCTTTGGTCAATAATATGCCCTATGTAGAAGGATATAAATTAAAAGAGTGAGTTAGGGTTATGTTTGTGTCCCAAACTAGTTTATATTATAGCTTAGTTATCAGGTTGAAGTAACTATCCTCCAACATTATTGCAATGTGAAGGTTGAAGTAACTATCCTCCAACATTATTGCAATGTGAAGATCCTCTAACATTATTGCAATGTGAAGCATATAGACTTATTAGTTGTCCGTTGAATGATGTCTAAAAATGAAGTTTCCTAAGGATAACTAGGCATGCTAGTAAATATGTCATCAATGCCCCTAATGGAGTAGAATGGCTACACCTAAACATTGTACTTAATCAGCACTTGGACTTTACTCCTCTAAAGGATAAGAGTTCCCAAGGAATCAAAGATCTTAGTTTGTATAAAGGTCCTAATTCATGCCATTGGTTAAACTAGAATATAGTACCTTGTCCATTGTTAATCTTATATCTAATTAAGGGTTGTATCTAGTCCCTTATCTGTATAAGATTTTTTGCATAGTACATGACATCTTGGTAGTGATTGGAATACATCAGATTCTCTTCTCCTTTTAGTGATATAATGTGCCCATTTGACCTAAAAATCCTCCTTGTCATAACATAATGTCCATAATATTTTATCCAGTAAACATTACTCATAATTCAATATAGGTGATACGTAATCCCCCAAATTGTTTAAGCTGGTAGACTAAGGACCATTTGAATTTTGGTAATTTCTTATAGTTATTAATGTTATTCCATAGAAATTCCTTTCACTTCTTGTCAATATCTTTCATTATACCTTTAGGAAGAGCTAAATGCGAGCAAAATAAGTGGCTAAATTAATTAAAATAGATATCATTAGTTCTAATCTTCCCTCATATTCTAGGAAATTATTACACCAATTGTTGATTTTTTAATTAATGGATACCAGTAGGGGAAAATAGTATTGAGATGATATATTTTTTCAATGATGAAAACACCTGAGTACTTGAAGGGAATAAGGGCTATAGTGATATCGATTTTGCTAGCCATATTATGTTTTAGGCCTTGACTAGCTTTGAATAGTCTTGTAATCTCATTATTGATGATGATTGAATAAGAAACTATAGTGATGTATGCTTGTATCCATATAACAAAAAAGTTAGGGAAGCCCATAGCCTGTAACAAGTCAAGGATAAAGCATTACCTGATGGAATAAAAGGCTTTAGCAAAATCTATCTTGAATGCACAACCTTTGATATATTTATTATAGCTTTTGAAAAGTTCATGTGATAGTAATATGTTGTCTCTAATTGATCTTCCATGAATGAAAGACCTTTGAATAAGGCTAATTATCTCCTTCATATATTTCTTCATTCAGTTTGTTATCACTTTTGAAATGACTTTATATATGTCACTACAACCAGCTATGCAATAAAATTCATTTAGTGATTTTGTGTTAGGAGTTTTAGGAAATAAAAATATATAAGTTTTGTTCATTTATGTTAATAATACGCCAATCTAAAAAAATTCCTAGACAACTTTGATTATCATCCCATTTATCATGTCCTGAGTTTGCTGAAGGAATACGACATTAAAACCATTAGCCCCATGGGATTTATTAGGGTGAAAAAGAATAAGGTGTTTCTAATTTCCTCACTTGTGATGTAACACACCACTACCATAGAGCATATACCCAACATACTGGAGTATACTTGAACACATACTTTACGAGAATGGCACGTTAGAGCCAACACGTTAACTTATTTATGGCATCATACGTATCACAAGTTTTTCAAAAGATTAAACTTTCCCATTTCATTCACAAACATAAACATACATTGTCATTACAAATTCATAACTTATGGATATACATTCAAAACATGTGAGAGTTTACAACTCCATACAAAGTGTGATTCATGAAATGGGATGCTAAACCAAAATATCTTAGCTAGACTCTTTAGTATCAGCTGACCAGGTTTTTGAGTCATTTTATCCCCAAACTTGATAATACTAGACTTCAACTAGATTGATTTAGAAGCTAGGTCTCCTCAATACCTGTAAATCAACATTGCAATTTTCATGACTTTGCGAATTCAATGAGTAAACCATCATCGATGTGCTCACTCAATTTAGAACACAACATCATGAGTATATAACCAAATTCACAAATATATCACATTATTCAGAATCAAATCCCATGTATCACATCATTCAGTGTTGATTACCTGATCACAATATACATCATATTTCACAAGTAAATTATGAAAACAAACATTTCATATCATCATTTCGAAACAATCCAAACATTCACCTCAATCATTCATATGATACATGTCAATATATATATATATATATATATATATATATACATATGCAAATGCACGTGTAACTCCACTTTCCTTGTTATTTTGTTGTGATCGAGTGCCTATTTACTGTCCTGTATCTGTTGTAGATACTAGGCTCATTTCATTTACTGTCCTATACTCATTATGGATACTGAGCTCATTAATAACTAAGCTTGTAGCTCTTTGTGCACATTTCCTGAGCTTTAAGCTCTTTTTCATGCTATTCACTCCGGTCACAACTCCTTTATCTGATTATGCATAACAATGTAATGAAATGCATCATTTCATATAATATGCTATCAATAACTTTCATTCAATGTGCATAGTCATTTATCACATTCATCGGATCTGAGTCCGACATTCAACATTCAGTTAATAACACATTTTCCATATTCAAATACAATTAAAAAGCACTTCCAATATAATCCTGAATATCAAACTCCTCGGACCAACAATGTCTAGAATTATCACAGTTATACCAATAACAGTTCAATATCTGACAGTTAATCAAAAACAATTCACACATAGTGAGAAAGCATCTACGTTAACTCATAGTATGCTCTAGATAGCTATTGCCTTGATGATCTGGCAATGTCTGGATGTGGACGCTCAATTTATGCCTCTATATCATGTAACACACAAATATTTACACATTACTAACTTGTTTAATGAATGAGTACTTAATCATACACATGTATATATGATATGTCCAATGCATGCTCAATTAACTTTCTCAGTTATGTATCCTTAATCACAAGTCTTGATTAGTCATTCATTATAGCTTGTGTATATGCAGTTCGCAATTAGGTTTATCTCTTAAGTAAGTTTGATTATTCTCAATTCATCAATCATGCATTCATTAACCCATTTCTAGCATTATATATTCACATAATTTTCCTAATTCTCATTCATTCATACCTAATTCATTGCTTATATCCTTTGGATCACAATTATATTCATAAGAGCTTCCTTATTCCATTAACAACTCATACTTCCCAAATTCAGATACACTGATATCAAATAATTCATTTCTTAAATTATAGCATTAATTAACAACTTAAACTCATCAAATACTTAACCAATTGATTCAACATCAAACAAAAGTTTTCTCTTGTCAAAGCATTGCCTACTATCATGGGAAGGAGCTAATAATGCAGCTCCCACAATCATTGGATAGGTGAATAGAAAGTTCACCATCCATTTCCTTCAATTTTTTTTCCAGATTCTAACACCATCATAATAATCCATTGATTATACCTTAATTATAATTCATTTTCCTCAACAATTTCATCTCCAATTCTAATTCAAAATCTTTCAATTGGCAGTTCATAAACTAGTCTTTCATGTGTCAAAAATCAAAACAGAAATATCATCCACTATCATTTATATAGTTCTAGTTCTTTCCCATTTCAATAACACTACACTAACACCTTTCTTTAGCAGCAATTCACCTTCATTACACTTCAAATCCCAACCTAAAATCATCCATTAAACAATCTCTAACCTATGGTTTCATACATCAAAACAAAACCAATTCATCCATCAAATTTCAGCACCACTCATCATCAACCTTACATGAAGCCCATCTCAATTTAATCATCATGAATGTTATGCTAACATACATCATGATAGATAAACAAATCACTTACTTGCTCAGCTCAAAGCCTCTTCAATGATCAAGCTAACCAAGCCTTCCAAGCATTCAAGCATACACCAATAACAAGATGGAAATAAAAGGGTTTCAATCACAAGATGAAGGCTGCAAAATTTTGGAAAAATTCAAGGTTATGAGGATTGTCTGGGTGTGTCAATGGTGAGAAGAAGAAGAGAGCATGTAACCAAAGGCAAGAAAGAAGATGGTCTTTCAAATGTGGAGATCGTGGGATGCAAGCGTATGGTGGAGAGGTGGGACACATGGTATGAAACTTGTCAAATAGAGAGCTATGTCATGTGTCTTCTTCTCATGCTACCAATTGTCACTTAATGTTTGGTCCATTTTTCATATAGTTCCCTGGGCCACCTATCACTCATGTACTCAAGCCATTTGTCACCTAATTAACTAAACCATTTGTCATTTATTATTAATGCCACATGTCACCATTTCATAGGCCAAATCAACCTAAATTCTCAAGTACTAATTTGTCTTATCTTTTAACATTTTTCTTAGACTAGATGCATATATCACTTCACCAATCACTCAATTACAACAACAAATTCCAAATTACTAATTATAATCTATCAAAACAATATTCAAGACAATATTCAACACACTAGTACATCATTATCAGTTAAAAACTTTCATACCTCAAAATATGTCAATTGGGTGCATATACTATCTTTACAATGTCTCTAAATCATGATTCATGTGTAACGCCCCACTCCCGCAGAACCCAAACCCGACATCGATGGTGATATCCGAGTCCGAGCTCCACGAGGGTGGCGTGCTACATCACTTAGTCAAAAACTCAGTATAAAATTTGTTCTTTTTTTGTTAAGAAAACACGCAAATCAAGAATCGCAACTTTGGGCCCACTTTTATTTAGAAACATTTTCATTTACAAGAGTTGC
>JAOTBA010004605.1:0-11029 GCA_025629845.1 Erythroxylum squamatum
GCTCTCAGATTTCTTGTTGTTATTCGGTGGTAAAGGCAATTCTCCACCATCAACCTCCTCATCACATTCTTCTTCTTTCTAATGATTAAACCTCACTTGTTTCCCACTTCGGAGAGAAATTGCATTTAGACTTTTTGGATTCATCACAGTATTAGAAGGAATTGCTCCACTGCTTCTTGCTTGGTTCTCGCTCATGTTGTTGGACAATTGAGTGACATAAGAATTAATATTTTTCGCTTTCGTCTCCCATTGCTCCATTCTCTTTTCTAATGCATTGAACCGAGCGGCATTCTTTGAAGAGTCTTAATGAATCAGATAAGTTATGGCGTTAAACCGATTGTTGTTAGAATTCCATTCTTCCTTCATCAAAGTCATCATATTTTGCAGCAGCTGGTTAGTGTCCTCCTTGGGTGGGACAGTCGCGATTTGCTGCTGGTTGGGGAACTGGTTGGTGGAAGTACCAGTTCCTCCCCCTTGTTGAAATATATTTTGAGCTTGTCCCTCTTCATGCCTCCAACTAAATCTAGGGTTTGCCTTCCATCCCTCATTGTAAGTGTTGGAGTAGGGGTCTCATTTCTGATTTGTTCTTCCTGGATACACTGCAGACACTTCTTCATACCGACTGGGGAAAACACTGGATATGTGCATTACTAACCCACACGTTTTACAACTGAGTGTAGTAAGATCCGTGGAAGATATGGGGCGATGCACATTCAAATTTTTCAACTCGGCTGTGATGAAGGATAATTGTGATGTTATTATGCTCTCCAAAGAGTCAACTTTTGACTCCAAACTTTCTATTCTTTTGGCTTGGGCTGTCGTGTTGCCCAACTCATGCACTCGTCGGGTTTCTCTAACACTATATTGTTGATGATTCAGAGCCATCTTCTTGATTAAATCCCATGTTTCCGAAGCTGTAAGATCAATCAAAGAACCTCCTGATGCCGCATCCAATATACCTTTATCTTGACTTTTTAGCCCATCGTAAAAGTACTGCACTAACTGCTCATCAGGTATCTGGTGATAGGGGCATCTGGACAGTAGATCTTAGAAGCGATTCCAATAATCATAAAGGGATTCATCATAATCTTGTCGTGCTGAATAGATCTCCTTCCTCATCGATGAAGTTCTGGAAGCTAGAAAGTACGTCTCCAAGAAAGCTTTCCTCAGATTGGCCTAGCTATGGTAGGCATTCGCCATATGCCATGGAAGACTCATGTACTGCTCTTGCTTTTCCTTCCAGGGACAAATGAAAAACCTTCCATAGAACTTGATCAAGTGAAGCTGCCACTGGTTTCATACTCTGACAGATCATAGACAAGGATTGCAAGTACATGTAGGGATCCTCTCCTGCCAAGCCATGAAATTTAGGAAGAGAGTTAATTAGTAATCCTTTCACTTCAAAATTAACATCAAAATTAGGACAAGCAGTAGTAAATGGGTCAAAATTCACATCAGAAGTTGTTGCTTCCCTAATGGTTCGCCGTCTCTGATTTCAATTATTTTCTCCAACTCTCTCATGCTCCCCATTTCCGCCATTATCACCATTTCTAGGTTGGTTAGCATGAAAGTTAGGATTTTGTATAAAAGCTGGGTTCTCAGCCATGATCACTCTTTCTCTTGACTCACTCTCACTAGTTGGCTAACTCGATTCCTCTTCCACAACTACCTTACTTCTCTCTTGTTCTTTCCTCTCTTTTCTAATCTTCCTTAAGCGTCTTTCAATTTTAGGTTGGAAAGGAACAAGTTTAGCTCTCCGGGGCATGCACAGAAACAATTCAAATGAAAGAAAATGTAACAAAATTGACTCACAAGCACACAAAGTCAAATAAAAGGTGAGATGTGAAGGATACGAGTGTATGGTGTATAAAAGTATGTATAAAAATGTGTATGTATGGATCAACAAGTAATCAAAGAAAAGAATTAAAAACTATATGAGTGCAAAAAGAGTGTTAAGTATGAAAAATCCAATTGTGGAAGTACGCTTTTGTTGTGTTTTCAAAATTTTATGCTATGCAAGGAAAAAAATTAAAATTCTATACTATCAACAAGTATGAAATAAAACTATCCAAAATGAAATCTAGAAGAAAAGGTTCCTAACCTCAAGGAGAAACAAAAATGACAACGGCTAACCTGAAGAAAACCAATTGCTTGGCTCCCCAGCAACGGTGCCATTTTGATCCGCGGTTTGACTTTGAGTTTATCCCTTAGAAGCTGAATCAAAAATTTAATTCCAAGGATTGCAATATAGAGTGCAACCTCGGGTCGTCTCACTTAATCGGAACTTAGTGCAATGGATCTAACCTAGCCTAATTATCATGAAATGAAAACTAAATTGGTTAGGAGGGGGTTTTAGATCTTTGAGAAAACTAACTAAATTGAGCTAATTGAAAGAAAAGTATATAAAAAGGTATTTTGTATTTTTGGGCAAAAGGAATTGAAAACTTAAACGATGATCAAATATGATAAAATCCTCTTGAAAAATGAGCTTTGGCTATCATAGTTCAGATTAAAAAAAATTTGGGAGTAAAAATCACTAAGTTTTCAAATGATAAATCTTAAAGAACTCTTTAAGTCCAAGGTTTTAATCAATGAACTCCATTTCTTAAAACCTTGTTGAATGCATCGTAGTGTGTGTAATGGGTAAGTTAATGCAATTGGTCAATTGGGATCAAGCATCATCTCAATATCAAACACAACTAGGTAGATAAAAGAGAATTAACAAAATCAACAAAAAGACATATATGAGACTTCAATATTAAAGTTCCAAGTTCTACATCAACAAATCCCAATACACAATATATTGTTCAACACTTGATTAAACTATAATCAAGAAAATCCAACTACAAAGCATAAATTCTAACTAAGGAGTTCATAACAATGTAGATAAACATGAATAGACTACTCTCCTTTGAAGCCCAATGAACTCAAGCCAACACTACATCTTCAAGAGGAAATGGTGCTTAGCCAAGCATCACTTCGGGAGAAATCACAACCGAACATCCACCAATAGCTCCCATGGCAGCAGCAGCAGACGATGAAGGCGGCGATGAAAAATGGAAGGAAATGATGGATAAAGGTCGAGTGAGAGAAACGAGAGTGTGTATGTATGTGATGTTTTTGTCTGTTGTCGACTTTCCCTTCTGTGTAGTGTGTGTCACTGCTTGGTAACCTAATTTAGTAGGTTTTTAAATGTAGGATCAGTGGGTTGGGTCACACAGTGAGAGATTTCTAAATTTAGTTCAAGTTTTCGATGGTTCGCCATAGCGACAGATAAATTCGCCGCGACATACTTTTCCTGAAAGGTTTTGCTTCATTGTTGGATCTTTCGTCGCGACGAACTTTTCCCGAAAGTTCAGCCTGGATTTCTTTGTATTTCGCCGCGGTGACAGATACTTTGCCACGGCAAACTCCCTGTAATGCCTTCTCTTGTTGACTTCACTTCAGCCTTCTTTGACGCCACACCTTCTTCTTGAGTTTCCGACAATCAATAATAGTAGTTTACAGTATCAATTGTTCTCAGAGAAATTAATTAGTGCAATTAATACTAATTTGTAACAATTTTTACTATCAAATTACATAAAATAAAAGTACACACTCAAGAGTCAATTTAAGCACAAAATCTAGAAATAGGAGTCAAAAAGTATAACAAAAGCCATGAAAGTGTCTCCAATTTATATAATAAACTTGGGCTCAATCAAATGCATTTTTCATAATGAATGAGTTAAAAACATCTACTGATGGTTAGTTTATATCTTATTTTTTAAAATATTTAACATTAAAAGTATAATGTATTAAAAATTTGCAATAAAGAATAATTTCATACATTACTAATTTGTAATTTATTTAAACGCAATAGAAGATGTTAATGCAGATACTTTTGTTGAAAGCGTATATTGAACTAAGGGAGATTTCAATCAGTGTTTTGATGATAACAAAACATAATTACTAATAATGAGTTTATTGTTTTGAATTTTGATGAAAAGTAATACAAGAATGAAATGAAGCCATAAGTTTAAAAATATAGTGTATGAAGTTGAAAATGAGAAGTTAAATTTTGTAACCAACAATTAAAGTTCAAACCAAGAACAAAAGAAGATCAAGGCTTATCAAGGTTATTTCACATTTTTTACTATTATTTATAAGCTCACTTTATTAATTTGATGATCTAAAATGGTCACCATGCTTAAACATTTTATTAATTACACTTTGTTACATGAGTCTTTTCATTCGTCAAGATATTAAAGCTTTAATTTTTAATAGAAAATATGTTTGATCTTTTAAACAAGGTTTAGCAAACATTTTGGGAAGTGTTTAAATCATAATTGGATTAAAGAAATTGATTTTGAGCTTTGAAGTTGTTGAAATCATGTTTTTAGGGTAAATGGTCAGCTTATATAGCTTAGTAGTTAATCATTATAGATTAAATTTAATAAATTTAATGTACCATGAGTTTTTTGTAACATTGTTTGAAGTATTAATTGACCAATATGCCTACTAGTCATTAATATTATAATGGCTAGTGAATTTAGAGCTTTTAATGCATACTAATTAACTAGTACTCTACATATAGCCACTGTAACAACTAGTTCTTAGCTCCAATGGCTAGGACTAGTCCTTAAACACTATAAATAAGTGATTTCTCATTATTTTAAGGATCAAGAAGTTTTTAGGTATTGTATACACACATTTGAAATAGTTTAAAATGATTTTATCGTCATTATGTCATATTTATGTGAGTGAGCCAATTGGAGTTATCAAATGATGGAACTTTGAGTTGTAATATTTGATTTAAGTAATATATCATTGTACTTGGAAGAAGATTATCAAAAGGGTTCCAATTTACTAAGAAAGATTGTACAAAGGTTATTCTTTATGTTGAAAGAAGAAATATAATGGAATTATAAGAAGCGTCTTAAGAGTAGACGTAGGCAAGGGTTATTTATCGAACCACTATAAATCCGTATGCATTCTTTCTTCCTATCCTTTTTAAATTATTTCTAATTGTTTAATTAATTTATATTAAATAATTTCCTCATCCTTTTTTACATTGATTGTTTTTAATCGATTACTTTGGTTAGAAAATTGTCAAATATTATAAACATCCAATTCTCTCTTCTCTTAGGTGCCATTAGGGACTAATAAGTGGTATCGTAGTGGATCTATTAGACTAATATTTCTAATAAAATCCTATAGCAAAGATTACAGCGGCATATTTAGGAGCATAATCATCATCATTCAACCAAGAGGGCTTAGACCATCTTTCTTTAACGCAATGACTATCTTTATTAGAAAACTAAGATGATATTTTTCTTAATGGTCAAAAATTTAGACTTATGGAAAATAGTTTCCAATGGTCCCTTTAATGCTACAAAAATTTTAGATAACAAAAGGGTACCTAAATTAAAGGATGAATGGGAATCTCAAGATAGATATTAGTTTCCATTAATAGTAGGGATATACATACTCTTTTTTGTGCATTGGGAAGAAATGAATTTAATAGGATCTTTATATGTGAAACATGTTATAAAATTTGGCATATTTTAGAAGTTACATATAACGGAATCAATTAAGTAAAAGATCATAGTTAGCATACTAACACATGAATATGAATTGTTTCAAATGAAATATAATAAAACCGCATCTAGTATGCATACTAAATTTATTGATATTATTAATTCTCTCAAATTTCTTGGAAAGACCTATATTAATGTTGAAATGGTAAGAAAGTTGCTTAGGTCACTTCTAAAGACGTAAAGTGACAGTTATACAAGAAGTCAAGGATCTAACAACGCTACTATTGGAAGAAATTATTGGATCTCATCCTCACACACAAAATTTAGAAGTTCTTGAAAAAGAAATTCTCCAAAAGAAAGGACTTCAAGAAAGGTTAAAGTAATCTAAAATATAAATCCTCTAACATTATTTGCTTTAAATAAAGAAAACCCAACATATAAAGTCATAATGTCCTCTACTCAAAGATAATGAGAAGTATTAGAGATATCAAAATAAAGAGAAGAAGGATAAGAAGGAAGAACTTAAATAATCAACTTGAGATGACTTAAGTGAATTTGAAAGCGAGAATTTGAAAGAAGAAATAGCATATATGTACTTTATCACTACAGGCAATGATGGGATAACATCCAACCCTAATTTTGGTGATAATGATAATGATATTGATTTGTTATACAGTGAATTAGTTGTGAACTTTAAAATCATAAGCATGAAAAAGAAAAGGTTATCCTTCAAACTCAAAGAGGCTTAAAAGAACCTAAGTGCATACATGAGTAAGAGTGAAAAGATAAAAAGTGAATTACATAACATTAAAGCATCAAAAAATATGATCATTGATGACAATCATGCCTTAGATGCATTAGGGCGTGAGAATGAAATACTGAAAAAGGAGGTAGATTCCCTCAAGGACTATTTGTCGAAGTATACTAAAGGGAGTAAAAAACCAAAAAAATATGTTAGGAGCTCAAAATATTTCCTATGATAATCATGGTATAGGATTTAACTATAGAAGTGAAGGCAATTCTAAAATCACATTTGTCAAAGGAAAATATTTGCATAGTGAAGAACTATTACCTAATGTGACAAATGAGCATGGAGCATTTACATCCAAGCATATGCATGTACATTTCACATCCACTAGGACTTATCCTAAAAGTAAGAATAATTATGTTAATATGGCTTAAAACTTAGGCACAGAGTTTAATACTATCAAGGGAATAGTAGACATAACTTCTATGATAACATACAAACCCACTTACAACCTTTTAATCCTCAAAGAAGCATACATCATGCTTTCACTTATGGTATACATCATACATATAATCATGATAGTTCATTTCATTATCCTAGGAAAAAATTATGTCCAAACAAAGATTCCATATTATGCACACACACACACAATGAGGTCCAAGAAATGCATATATGCATCATTATTATATATAACATGGTATATCATTCTTTTGGTAAGTATGGACATGATAGACTTTTTTTCTTAAACAAAGAATGCCAAGCAAACCCTTGAGATTATAGGTTGAAAAGAAGAAGAGGCTAATAATCAAGAACTAAGCTTATTTGGGTTCCTAAAATACATGGATTGCCTAGTTTTTTTAAGACGGTTAAAAAATTAATAAAAAGTAAAGATGGTATTTATTAAATTGAGTATTATTTTAAAATAATTTATTATTTTTACCTTAATGAATCTAACCTGATTGTGCCCAAGAAAGTTTCAAAAATGTTTTTGTAGAATGTGGAGAATTTTGCCCTTAAAGAGAGCAAGAATGATCACATTCTCCTCAAAAGAAATAATTGTTAAACCAAGTGAGGATGATGAGAAGCCTTTAATAGATTGTAAACTCAAAAAGAATCATCATTCAAATCTCTCATAAGTAATGTTCAACATGAGGTAATTATTAGTTCATAATTTAGAATTATGTGATAACTTGCGTTTATATGTCATTTTGAGTATAAATCCTTGGAAATGATTATTTTGTGTTTAAATTAATAATTATTATTTAAAAGTGGGGACCTTACTGTTTAGAATTGATGGCTATATGCAAATAGGTTATTAAGATAGAATTTATATTAATTAGGTAAGAATTTTTTAAAATCATTAAATAAGGATAAAATTTTGGTCAATTAGAAGAGAAGTAGATATGTTGATGGAAATTCTATATGATAAAGATCTCCTTTAATTTTATTGATTGATTTTGTGTGTTTAAAGTCTATTTTAAGGTTTTTGATAATTCTTGATTGATATTACCATACTCGCAAAGTGTTTTGATGTTTAAATTTGAGTTTTAAAAGTGCTCTTTAGCTTTCTATAACACATTGGTCGACCAATATCTTAATGTGCTCAACTAGTGTAAACAAAAGCTATGTTTTTCATATTTTCAATGAGTTTGTTCTTTGTTTAATTGCTTAATTACGTATACTAATTGACCAATGTCTTCAAGTGATTATCCAATGTTCTTTTTAAATTTCTAAGAAACTTTATGGTTTCAATGAGTTTGTTAATGGTCTAGTTGCTTGTTTGGTTAATTAAACAACCACAATAGTCAACCAATATCCTTTAGTGTTCGATCAATGTCCCTAATTTTAAGACACTTTTCCTTTCCTGAGATTTTGTGTAGAGTTTGGTCACACTTATCTGGTTATTGTTTAACTAGATACCCTCAGTGGTTGATCAATATCCTCTATTATTCGTCAAGTAGTATATTGATTTTTCAACCAGACAATTCTTTTTCACCACGCCTCCACTGCTCACTCTTTCTTCTCTCTAAAACACCAACACTAGTCAACCATTCGAGTCATATGGTTGACTAGTCCTTCTATAAACCCTAAACAACTTACTCTTTTTATTGAAAAACATCATCTCCTGTACATTAAAATCTCATCAGATTGCATCAAATTAAAAATTTGTCATTCTTGAATTTCATATTTGGAATATTCAAAATTTTCTTACTTAAGAATTATTTTTTCAAATTAATGCCTTCATAGTTAAATTATAAAAAGAGTTAAGTTTGTCTCTTTTTTAATTATATTGACTCATTATGTTCAATTTTAGTATTTTAGCACTTTTTCATGATTTTATTTTTAAAATTTTGGGGCTTTCAAAATTATTCATTCTTCTATGAAATTGACTATTAAATATTTCAATTACGCTTTTATTTATTATGATTCCAACTTCTAATTTTGTTAAAACTTGCCTTTGGTGTTTTAATTGAATCTTGTTTTAATTGAATCTTTCAACTTAGGCATAACACTAAAATTGGGAATTTTTCAAATTAGACACAATTAGGGATGTCTCTATAAAAATTGACCTTTTTTTTTTTACTCTTTAAATATTCAATAGCATTATCTATTGAGACAGTTTGCCAATCTTGATCAAATTCTTCTTTTTAACCAAATTAGCTTGATTCATAACACTTTCTACTAAGCATTTTTAGTTAATTGATTTCTTTTTTATGATTCCAAAAAGGGGAAGAAAGATTGCTGATATTAGATTTAGGGATAGTGGTAACGCTTAGGGGGAGTGATTGTTTTGTTGTTTTTGTATTTCTTGCATATTGTATTATATGTTTGAGTAAATTTATGTTATCTTCATGTATGGATGTTTCTATGATTTTGAATATATTTTCTATTCATGATATTGTATTATGCTCATATTGAATTATGTTTCATGCGTGAATTAAGGAGGAGCTAGTCACCTTCTTGATATTTATTTATGTGCTTAATTTTATTATTTTCTTTAATATCAAAAATATTTTTTATCACCAAAAAGGGGGAGATTGTTAAATAAACAGAGGTTCTAATTGGTGGTTTGATGATAACAAAACTTAATTACTACTAATGAGTTTATTATTTTCATAAAGTTAAAAAAGAGAAGTTAAAGTTTATAATTGATAAAATGAAGTTCAAACCATGAACAAAAGAAGATCTAAGATTATTAGGGTTATTTTACATTTTTTTAGTATTATTTGTAAGCTCAATTTGGTAATTGATGATCTAAAAGGTTCGTCATACATAAACATTTCATTTCACTTTACTGCATGAGTCTTTACATTCATCAAGAAGCATTGAAGCTTGTGGTTTTAATAGAAAAGTCTCTTGGTCTTTTAAACAAAGTTTGGGGAATATTTTAGGAATTGTTTAAATCATAATTGGATTAAACAAATTGGTTATGAGCATCTGAAGTTATTAAAATCATATTTTTAGACTGATTGATTGATCTGTATAGGTTAGTAAACAGCCAATATAGATTAAAGTTGTTAAATTTGATATATGTGAGCTTACTACAACATTGGTTAATGTATTGGATGCATAATGTGTCATATTAGTTGACTAATATGCCTACTGGTCGACTAATGTTCTAACGGCTAATGAATTCAGAGCTTTTAATACATATCAATGGATCAGTATACTATACTAGTCAACCAGTTCTCTACATATAGTGTTGTAACAACTAGTTCTTGGCTCCAATGGCTAGAAAGGGTCCCAAAAACACTATAAATAGGTGTTTTCTTGTTGGTATTAGCATCAATAAGGTTTTAAGTATTGTATATACACATTTGAAAGAGTTCTTCAATATTTTGATTACATCAAATTTTTGTAAGTGAGCCATTTAAAGTTATCAATTGATAAAGTGAGGAACTTTGAGTTATAATATTTGGTTTGGGGAATATATTATTGTACTTAGAGGTGATCTAAGTAAATTTGAGGTTACTCTTCAACTTAGAAGAAGATTGTAAGAAGGGTTCCTCTTTATCAAAAAAAATTGTACAAAGGTTATTCTTCACGATGAAAGAAAAAGTATAGTGGAATTTCATTAAGATTCTTAGGATTAGACGTAGATAAGGGTTATTTGTTGAATCACTATAAATTGGTTTGTATTCTCTCTTCCCTATCCTCTTTAAATTATTTCTCATTTTGTTTGATTAATTTATATTAGGTGTTGTTAGGGATTAACAACATAGTTTATGAGTCCTTAGATGGTATTGGAGAATTTGAAACTTCTAACGATGAGGAGACACAACATCCTTTAAAAATACAATTTTAATTTTTATTTTTATTCTAAGTTTTATGTTAGATTCAATTTTAGGTTGAATTATTATATTTAATAATAATTTATAATACATTACTAAATATTAGTGTATTTTTTATTTCAATATACTATATTATATTTAGTAATACTGATTTTATAATAGTTTAAACCTTTATATCTTAAATTTTCTGAACTTGAAAAATGGCAGGTGGCAGACCGATTGTGACTGGTAATAGACAATTATTGTCAAATGACACTGAAAAATTTGATACACGATGTTGGAATTATTGTTAGGAGTCATTGGAATTCTGGTGACAGATTGATTACAAAATTGAGATAAGTGTTGATAAAGTTAGACAAAATTGTGGTAAGTGTCGTGACATGTGTCCTGACACTATTGGAGCATTAAATGCCTCCATCTGAATATCGGCACCTTGCAAATGAGAAAGCCAAATAAGTATTGTCTTCTGTCTC
>JAOTBA010004616.1:0-11028 GCA_025629845.1 Erythroxylum squamatum
CAATTTAACTATGCCAAATGTCATCAATTTATCCTACCACTTGGCATTTATCCTAGTCCAAATGTACTCCAAATTTTCGAAATTTTCTAAGATTCACCAAAATTTCCGAAACAACAAGTAGCAACACCAAAATAGTTTTTAACACATTTAAACCACAATTCTCAATATAATCACATTTATAAATCAATTATACCTGAAAAAATTTCAATGATTGCATGTAAAATTATTTGTATATGTCAAAATTCATATGCACATATCAACGAATTTTCAATTATGCAAAGAAAACGATGTACTGGAATTCCTAAATTTTCTAACCCCTAACATAGGATGTTACAAATATGATTACTAATGACCCCCTTTTCTTTTAATATACATCACATCCATATTTGTTGTTTAAATCTTGAGCTCTCGTTTATCACCTAGATAAATCGCTTAAACCTATCTTATCTCCTTTCATAGAGAGTAATGGAGGCGATTAACTGAATAAGAAGATATTTCTAATCTTTCTAACATACTTCTTTCATCTAGTGTTGAATATTCAATACACTTTCAAATATTCATTCTAAAGCTAAATACTCAACTTGAAATGAAGCATTCCATATTTCTAGTATTAATAATTTTGTCTAAAATTCATTTTAGAGAATGGTATTTAATACTCAATTAAACATAAATTGCATCAAATACTCAATGAATATGACAAATAAAATATCATCATTGATAAAAAAGTAATGTGAATATACACATGGAAGAAATAAAATAAAATTAAAAATTAAATGGTACATAATCCTAATGATCTAACATACATATGTTAGATCATTGTCTTATTAAAAATTAAATGGTCATAAGATTTACAATCATTTGTCTTATATCAATATTCTCGATATTATATGAAAAATGTTGCTTGACTATCATAATATATCATAATAGGAATAATCGCATTCATAGTGACATCTAAGTGATGTATGGAATAGTTAAGCCATATAGTCTTACATTGTTGTTGAAAATGCTATAAACTTAACTTTCATCATTAATAAAGATACACATTTACTTCTTAATACTCCATGATCTACTATTCAGTAAAAAAGCAAATCCATAGGTCGATTTCCTTTCATTCGCGCCTCCTCCCTAATTAACTTCAGTATATCCTTCAAAATGCAAATTACTTCCTTTATAATATAATCCATAGTCTATGGCTCCTTTTAATACCTGTGTATTTTTTTTCATTACTTTCTAATGTGATTGTCTTGAATTTGATTGATATATACTTACTATCTTAATAATAAAACACATAATTGGTCTCATATATAATATTGCATATATGAGACTACTAACTGAACTATAATAAGGAATCTTTTTCATCTCTTCCTCTTCTTGTAGCATATGAGGAAATTGCTTATGACCATACACTCGTCTTTAGCATTAGGCATATAAGAATGGTTTACAATCATTCATACAAAATCTTTTAACTATTTTCTTAATATATGTAGCTTGTAAAAAGACAATAATCTTATTGAATGATCCCTAGTGATCTTAATCCTTAAGATGTATGTAACATCACCTATATCCTTTATTTCAAATGTAATTGATTGACCAATATTTTATTAGCTTGATAAACTGATTATCGTTACCATTTATCAAATTATAATTCATATATAAGGATAAAAACACAAAATTATCATTAGATCTTTTAACATATACACAATGGTCCTCTTCAATGATTCTAAAAATATATGATAAGATTGTGTTATGAAGTTTCTTGAAGACTATTTTAGACCATAAATTGACTTTAATAATATGTAGAATTTGTGCCCCTCCCTTTTTTGTTGTTCCATAGATATTTCTTTATCTATTTCTACATTTCAAAATGTAGTCTTTACATCCATCTAATATAATTCAAGTTCCATTATAGTCAGACATATCGTGATAACGTCTCTTCATAATTAATTCTTTCATATTGCGTGTATTCCTTTTTTCACTAGAAGTGCTTTATATTTTTTTAATAGGCAAAAGGTGACATTCTCCCAATAACGTTTCATATATGGTTTAAGATGGCCTTTTCTTCATCTCTTAATGTTTATAAAATAACAAAATTTGCACTCTAAAACCTAGCTTATTTAGGTTTTCATCAAATATTCATTACAACACTGTTACTTTATGACATATGATGTGCTATTTTCAATATTTTAAGACAAAGGTACAATTAACCTGATAATGTTTCATATAAAGTTTAAAATAATCCCAATCGTTATCCATAATTACCCTAACATTTACAAAATGGCATAATTTATACCCTCAAATCTAAATTCTATTAGGTTTCCATTAGATCTGTCATAAAATTGTTAACTTGTAACAAATGGCATGCTAACTGTACAATTATGACCATATAGGCATCGACATCCTTGTTATGAAATTTTTTAATCTTACAACTGACTATAGTTGCTTGAATCAAGTGTGAGGAGGGAGGCGAAGGTTCGTATACTCTAATTTCTATGTGATTGCTCAAGAATCTTCAATTTTTTAGTAATTGTTAAAAATTTAAGTATATAATATATAAAATTTTGTATTCTTGAAAAGCTCCTGGTAAAAATTTCAATTTCTTATATTTAGAAAGAATATCAAATTTAACAGATATTATATCATTACAGATAAGGTAGATAAAGCAGTATGCTATTAAAGATGTAAGATTGAAGTAAAAGACTTGCCTATGCCTTACGATTTTTATACTTTATGCCATCATTGTTGTTGTGTTTTTTTTAAGAAAATTGTAAAACTAGACTAAAAAGGTTATGGTTATATAAAATAAAGATCAATACTATAGAAGCTCTTATTTATGGTAATGTCACTCACCTTGATTATACCCTTTCGGCATTTATAGCAGGTTGAAGGGACACTTGATCTTGAGTATCAATGTAAAGTTTGTAAGTAAAAAAACATACCTTATTCTAAAAACTTTAAAAATTTGTTAAACTTGTAAATATGTCGAGTCCTACAATAAAATAAAAAATCTTTTAGATGTTGGTGTCGATATATTACGTGGTTCTCTCAAAAATCAATTGAAAACACAATTACCTTAAAGCCCTATAAAATAAACCTTTGAATAGATTTACAGGTTTAAAAGTTTTCAAAAGGTGTGGAAAAAGTTAAGCTTTGAAACATTGCAATAATGTTTAATATCAAGTATTTCTTTAATTGCACTATATTAGCTCGAGGCTTTTAATAATTTTGATGATGACCTTATAATATTTCAAAATTCAAATTGGATTTATTTCCTTGTACAGGTAACGATACATTTTCTCAAAAGAAAACAAAATCATAGGCTCTATGCTTCCTTTCTGGCAGGAACCTCCTTTTATGAATTTACCTTGTTTTGTTTACAATATCTGAAAGGATCTTACTAATCCTATATTTTCAAGACATTGCCATATTTTGTTTATCTTAACGATTAAAGATTGAAGATTCTAGTAGAGATATCAAAGATACAAAGTCAGCCTAAGAATGGAAATGATGCAATGACTAGTTGAAGGAAATGCTTACTTAAGGAAGAATCGCTGTAGTTGTGAACAAGAAGAGTGAACAAGCAAAATTCTCGAATTACATTAACAGTATTAGTATTTTTGAAAGTGATATCATTGTTAAATCTCTTGTTCTTTAGAAAGTGATTTTTTTAGAGAGATCATTAAAGCTCATATCGAGCAAATTACATTTTCATCTGTTGAGAGCTTGTAGAGGCTAGCTAACTACTACTAGTTTAGAAGGTTGTAGAACCTTGAAAAATATGTACTCGTGAGCTTGAAGAGGCTCGTTAAATTACTACTTGGATTTTTATAGTGAAAAACTCAAGTTAGATACTTGGGGACTGGACGTAAACTTGATTTATAAGCCACACCAGTATAAATCGACAATGTCTTTCTTATCTCTCTCTTTAGCTTTTAAATTTATGCATTATATTGTGTGTGTGTTATTTTTAGCAAGATGCTCCTTCACTTTTATATGAGGCTCCTTCTGTTTTCAATTGCAAGAGGTTCTTTTCAGTTTTAACATGTGCCTTATGTTTTTAAATTGTTTTAATAGGATTTATCATTTAGTAGGCTCCTTTCATTTAAGCAGGGTCATATCCCACAAAAGGCTCCTATCACCTAGCAGGCTCTTATCGTTTAAAAGACTTTATCGTCTGACAGGCTCCTACTATTTTTATTCGTTAACTAAGATCTGTTTATTATACGAATTGAAAGAACTTGCAAAAAGTTTGTCACATACAATTCACTCTCCTCTTGCGTATGTTTACTTTTATCATTTGATATCAGAGTGAGGTTTCATATTTTTGTGTTTTAAAGCACGTGATAGATCGTGGCAAACAATCTGAGAAGTTTTGAAGGACAATCCGTCTCAAAGTCTCCTTACTTCAGTGGAAACAACTACTCAGAATGGAAAGAGAGAATAACAATCTATCTCCAATATATAGATATTGAATTTTGGCAAGCCATCAGAGTTGGAGCTACACTTCCCAGTAACGTAAAAGTATGGACTGATGCTGATAGAAGAAATGCATAGCTAAACGCTAAAGCAAAACATCATCTGATCTGTGTGCTATCTCTAGAAGAATATGAGAAAATATCCTACTGTTCTATAGCAAAGGAAATGTGGGACAAACTACAAGTCACGTTTGAAGGAATGAATGAGGTAAAGAAACATAGAATAAGTTTTTTAATGCATCGATACGAAACTATTGGCATGAGACAGGGAGAGACCATAAACGAATTCTTCAAACGCTTTAACAATAACATCATGGCCTTAAAGAACTTGGGAAAGATATGTCCCAATGATGAGGTCGTAACAAAGATTCTGAGGTTATTACCAAAGGAATGGAGACCTAAGCTATCCCTCTAGAAACGACAAAGGATCTAAACACTATTTCACTCGACTGGCTACGAGAAAATATGATGATCCATGAAATTGAGCTTAGGCGAAATGAAGGATCCTCCTACAGAAAAGGAATGGCACCAAAAGCAACTGACAAATCAAATGGTGATGAAAGTGACACTGAGTTGCAAATAGATGGAGATGACAAGTTCAACTTTATGGTTAGAAATTATGCCTGCTTCTATAGAAAGAAGCCGATGAAGAAAAGATAAGAAAACAAGAAAGCTAGAAGCAATAAGTTCCTATCAAAAGACATCGATAACAATAGCAATACACAAAATAATCAAGTCATATGCTATCATTATAAGAAGCTTGGACACACAATACCAGAATGTCCTCTTCTTCAAAAGGACAAGTCAGAGAACAGAAATCCAGAAAACAAGCGATGGCTGTAGCCTGGTCAGATAAGGATTCTGAAAACTTTGAAGAAGAAGAGCCAGAAGAAGTCAACAACGTTTACTTCATGGTTGAATCGGGAGACGATGAGGTATATTATTCTGACTATGATATTTAAGTTGATGAATTGGAAAATGCATATCATGGATTGTATGATCAGTACAAAAGGTTGACAGTGAAGTATTTCAAAGAAGCTAAGAATTCCAAGAGCAATGATGCATCTCTAAAGAGTAAGGTTAAATCATTGGAATCTGCGAATGAGAATTTGGCGCCTAGGAATATGTCTCTTGAGGTTGACTATAAGCAAAAGGTTTCTGAAAAGGAAGTTCTGGAAGAAAGAGTAGCTAGGTTGGAAAATACGTTGCTAAAAATGGTTATGATAAGGTAAGACAATTAGAAGAAAAAGTCACCACGTTAGAATTTGAAAAGAAGAAAAGTAATGGAAAGATCTTATCTTTAGAAAAAGATATGGAAATTTTCGTTGATGGAAGGAAGAATCTTGATACATTACATGGTAGTAGTAAATGCATATTTCGTAAGGTTGGAATAGGATACAATGAAAACAATAATATCAAGCCATACAAGAATTTCTTTGTCAAATCCAACAGTAGCTATAGTTAAAACAACAGGAATTTGATTTTCTTATTCATCTTTTATGTGCTTCTACTGTGGTAAACATTGTTAAATTAGTCATTGTTGTAATTTTCATAAAAACAAATTATTTCAGATGTATGTTTGGAGACCAAAAGGTCAAATTACTAACTCGAAAGGACTCAGAAAAATTTAGGTACCTAAAATGAGATAATGCTTTCTGCAAATAAGTTTTAAAACAAAAATAAGGAAGAATTAAGGGATAGTTGATAGTGGCTATTCGAGACACATGACATGTGAAATATCACACTTCAACTACATTAAAAGAAAATATGGAGTTAATGTTGTCTTTGCGGACAAAAATAAAGCAAAGGTCACTGGAATTAGTAAAATTTGTGATTCTGACTTTACCAAAAGTCATTAGAATTAGTAAAATTGGTGATTCTGACTTTACCTCTATTGATAACGTTCTTCTTGTTGATGGTTTGAAACATAACCTGTTGAGAGTGAGTTAACTATGTGACAAGGGTTACAAAGTCATTTTTTATGCATCTCATTGTGAAATTGTCGATATTCATAATGATAATATTATGTTTGCTTTTCCTAGAAATCAGAATATATATTGTGCTTAACGGAAGACATGTCCTTATAAGGTGTTAAGTGTTTTTTCTCTCTAGAAAATGATTCGTTTATCTAGCACTGAAGATTTGGACATGCCAACGTGAGCATTCTATCAAAATTGTCCAAAAACAAATTAGTAAGAGGACTACTGACCTTAAAGTTTGAAAGCAATCAGGTTTGTAAGGCTTGTTTAAAAGGTAAACAATTCAAAAGCAGCTTTTCTCCTAAAAATGTTGTTTCCTACTAGCCAACCACTTGAACTTGTACACATGGATTTATTCGATCTCACTAGGACTCAAAGTTTTGGTGGTAAATATTACGATTTTGTTCTAATAGATGATTACTCCATATTTACATGGATTTATTTCTTATCAAATAAGGATGATGCTTTTGAATTGTTGAGAAGTTTTGCAGAAAAATTCAGATAGAGAAAGGGTACTGTATTACTTCAATTTGGAGCAATCATAGAGGAGAATTTGATAACATAAAGTTTGAAGGATTCTGTGACAGCAATGATATAACTCACAACTTCTCTTGTCTAAGGACGCCTCAACAAAATAGAGTTGTAGAGAGAAAGAACAGAACTTTGGTTGATATTGCTAGGACCATGTTGTGTGAAAGTAGACTACCTCATGGATACTAGGCAAAAGCAGTATCCATGGTATATTATATACTTAATAGATGTCTTATAAGACCTATACCCAAGAAGACCCCCTATGAGTTGTGGAAAGGAAGAAAAGTGAATGTTGCTTAGTTGTGAGCGTTTGGTTGTAAGTGTTTCATTCTAAACAATGGAAAAGACAATATTGGAAAATTCAAAGCGAGATTAGATTAAGCCATTTTTCTGGGCTACAGTAGTGCGAGTAAGAGATTAAGAGTTTACAATAAAAGAACAAGGAAGATAGAACAATTAATACATGTAGTATTTGATGAAGCACTACCATCGACAATAGTAGCTAATTCATATGATGAAGAGCATCCTTTGATTCCTAAAGATATATCAGAAACTCAAACCATACCTATAGCGGCTTCTGAATCACAAGGTGAAGAAGGTCTTTCTGAAGCTAGGACGGAGCAGGCTCCTTCCTTAAGCACCTCCCAGCAGGAGCCTATGCAACAAAGAACACCTAGAGAATGGAGAGGCCTTGATACCCGTCAATATATTCTTTGAGACCTCTCTGAAAGCCTAAGAACAAGATCAACTTTTAAGAACAACTATGTGGACAATTAGAACTAAAGTCTGTTGAAGAAGCTCTTATTGATGAGAATTGAGTCTCAGTTATGAAAGATGAGCCAAGTCAATTTGACAAGAACAAAGTACAGAATCTGGTGCCTCGTCTACAAAACAAGTTAGTTATTGGAACTAGTTGGGTTTTCTAAAACAAACTTGACGAATGCAGTAAGGTGGTAAGAAACAAAACCAGACTTGTAGCTCAAGGTTATAATCAATAGGAAGGCATTAATTTTGACGAGACTTATGCTCCTATGGCTAGATTATAGTCAATTAGAATTTTACTTGCTTTTTCATGCCACAGAAATTTTAAGTTGTTCCAAATGGATGTCAAAAGTGTTTTCTTGAATGGATAGATTAATGAAGAAGTGTTTGTTAAGTAACCTCCAGGATTTCAGAACGAAGAGCATCCAGATTATGTGATGAAGTTGACTAAAGCTTTATATGGTCTAAAGCAGACTCCTCGAGCATGGTATAAAGGGTTAAGTAATATTCTGCTTGAGAATAGCTGCGAAAGAGGAAAGGTAGACAAAACCCTATGTATTAAGAAAAAAAGAATGATTTACTCATAGTATAAATATATGTTGATGACACAATATTTGGTGCTACTAACCCATCTCTCTGTGAAGAATTCTTAGCTTTAATGAAGGGGGAGTTTGAGATGAGTAAGATGGGAGAACTACTCTTCTTTCTTGGGTTGCAAATCAAGCAGACAGAAAAGGAATCTGCATAAGTCAGGATAAATACACAAAAGAACTCACCAAGAAATACCATTTTTCAGAATGCTAAACCAATGGGTACTTCTATGTACATTAGAACTAAACTCAACAAAGATGATGAAGAAAAGACTACAGATGAGACAAAGTACAGAGGAATGATTAGATCACTTCTATACTTTACAAGCTTAAGACCAGAAATAATGCTTAATGTGTGTCTTTGTACACGATTTCAATCAAATCCAAAAGAAAGCCACCTTCAAGTAGTCAAGAGGTTTTTTCGTTATCTTCATGGAACTATAGACTTCAGATTATGGTATCCAAAAACTGATTCGTTTGACTTAGTTGGCTATTATGATGCAGATTATGCATGAGACAAAGTTGACAGAAAAAGCACAAGTGGTCACTGTCAATTTCTCGGAGGAAGCTTAGTTTCTTGGTCCTACAAGAAGCAAAATTGCACAACGCTTTCAACAACTAAAGCGGAATATATATGTAACACCTCATGTTAGGGGTTAGAAAATTTAGGAATTTTCAGTACATCATATGCTTTGCATAATTGAGTATTCGCTAATATGTGTACATGAATTTTGTCATATACAAATAATTGTACATGCATTCATGACATTTTCGGGTATAATTAATTATTAAAAATGAAATTAAAATGCGAATTGTGGATTATTTGCATTAAAAAATTATTTGGAGAGTGTTATTATTATTTCAGAATTTTTGGTGAATTTTAGAAATTTTCTGAAAATTTTGGGGTATTTTTAGATTAAGAAAAAAAATAAAATAAGAGACTAATTAAATTTTGACAATTGGCTTATATGTATAGTGACACGTGGTCTGCTAATGGGTGACAGTTGTATTGCATGCAAAAAGTATACGTAGCAAATGTTTTGGACGGAAAATTCTTAAGCTCTCACTTAACTTTCTTTCCCTTCTTTTGGTGTTTCCTTCACCGAAGATATACTGTGGTTCAAAATAGCTTGTTTATCCTCTATTCGGTACATGTGTTTCACCCTCTGGAACTAATTGCTGAATCAAGTAAGTTGTGCATTCTGTTTTTCATGGTTATATTACGGATAAATGAAAAAGATATAAAGTTTTCATGCTTGTGGATGGGTGCATGCATGAACATTTTTGGGCTGTAAAAAAAACATAAATTGCAGAGAAGATGTAGAAAGTGATGAAATACCGTAAGTGATGTTATGTGTTTTTGGGTGTTGGTATTTGATTTTGCATTTGAGATGAAAAGAATAAACTATATGATGAAATGAGTTTTTACTGATAATGAATAAGTCATAAAAAAATTGAAAGGTGCTGAAAACTAAGTTTACCCGAAATGTACTCTGTTTTTGGCGTTAGTATAATTGTGTCTGTTATGTATGAAGTTAGGTGTTTAAGTGTGAATTCTGGATTTTTTACTTGTGTCTATCGATGAGCTAAAGATAAGTTAGAATGGTTTTAGGTGATCTTTTAGATAAATTGGTGTAGTCATTAACGTATATAATTTTTTTTTTACAAAAGTGAGAAGTGGAAAATGTGGAGTTTGGGTTTTTGGATGTTTGATGTCTAGAGTTGTATTTTTGCATTGCCTTGAAGTTATAATGAGTGTAAGAAGTGTTTAAGTTGGGAATAACAAAGAGAGAAGGAGTATGAAAAAAATTCTAGAAAATTTATGTTTGAAAAAAATGACAGTAGAGAGAGAATGAAAATGTGGCATTTTGGATTTGTAAGTTCTGAAGTGTAAAGTTGATTCTGATTGTATTTGGGAATGGAAATGCTGAATAGATGAGTTTTGAAGTGAAGAAGTTTGAAAAGAAAAATGGAAGAAGAGTGAAGAAAATTTTGCTGTTTTCGTTAAAGAAGAAAAACTGGGTTGGTGAAGAAAATGATGAATAGTGTGTTTGACGTTGGTGTTTGAAATGTAAGTTTGAACTAGAGTTGTTTTGTTGCACAGCTTGAGTCTTTTGCTTATAACTTTTTCATCCAAACTCCAAATGACTTGAAACTTGGACCAATGGATTCCTAACACATTTTTCTTTCTCTCTATAAAAATTTAGAGTTATCTGAATTGATTTGAAAGTGATTGATAGGATGAAAGTGTGGAAGTCTGCTAGAATATTATGAATTGAAAAAATTCCATGATCATGCTTCTGTTTTAAAACTATAACTTAAGCTGTAGATTTCTGAATGAGTTTATTTTTGATTCATATTAAACTAGAGACATATTTATACAATGTTTGTGAAGAAATCGAATTTTAATTTTGTCTCTAAGATTTTTAAAATTGGCATGTAATTGAGTTGTAGCTTAAGCTGAAGCACTGTCAGGGACAGAAATCATGTCCTGTGGTGATCGAATAAACTGTATTGATGTGGGCCGAATTAGGCTGAGTTGTCTTCACCAAAGTTTTAGCTTATTCTCTTATCTTTAAATTGGTATAGAGTTTGTAATTTTTGGATATCGGAGCTAAAAGATATGAGTTGTGCAATTAGAGGGTATGATCATGTACTAGCTAAAAGTTCAAATGTGTACAGTCTGTAGTATTT
>JAOTBA010004727.1:0-11021 GCA_025629845.1 Erythroxylum squamatum
GCAAATTACAAAAGCTCATTATAAGGAACCAATTTAAGCACAAAAGTCATCAATTAGGAGTCAAAGAGTGCATAAACTGTCATGAAAATGCAGCCAATTTATAATGTAAACTTGGCTCAATCACATATTCAGATCAATAACCAGTGTCCCCCTTATATAAACCAAATGAAACCACATAACAGACTAATCCAACACATCCTTATGCAAATTGCAATAAAATTCTCTAACATGTTAACATCATAATGTTTAGGAAGTAATGCAGCAGTTAGTAAATTTCTCTTAGTTAACAATGCATTTAAATTAAAATTTTGATATTCAACCAAATTTATAGAATGGTTAAGAACAAACTCGATATTGGTAATGGAGTCCCATTTTTGTTGTGTTGCCGAAGAGTAAACTTTATTAGATAGGGCATGGTCCATTAAAATTCAAGTAGGTGTCTGTCAAAAAGGCGATCGAACTAATTTTTGAGCAATGTGTTTCACTAGGCATCAAGGAGGAGGGGGCTAGCTTTCAGTTTTGAGGCAACCAAAGGTGTTGGAGCAGGAGGCTTGGCAGGAGTATCTTATGAGGCAGAGAAAGATTTTTTAGACAATTCCGTAATCATATGAGATAGAACCTGACAATCATCATCAACAACAATCGGCTATTCCCGAGTGGAGGAAGGATAGAGAATGTGAACAAGTGCTACCAAAGAGGAACAAACTACAGTGGTTGATGTCCCACGAGGTGGGTTTTGTTGAAGATGACTGGAATGTTAAGGAGGGCCAACGGTGGACAATGGAAATGTCATGGATGACTGCTCCAAGAGATGGGAAGATGTTTGTCATTTGTATTTGCCTATGAAAGCTTTAAATAGAGAGATAGCTGATGGAGATGATGGTAAGGTGCGATGGTGAGAGAGAGAATTGAGAGAGCCAAGAAGAATATGTGGTGGTGAGAGAAACAAGGTGGACAAAAATGGAGGAAAAAATTTTAAAACTGAAGAGAGGGGGAAGATAGTGTGCGGCAGTAAGTGAAAAATAGTAACAAGAAAATTACGAATTTTAACCCCCTTTTGATTTTTTTAACTACATAAAATACATCAAAATTCTAAGACACACAAACCTAAAACCCCTCGAAGAGATTTGAACCGGATTGAATGAAGAGGTTTCGTAAGAATGTCAACCAGTTGCTTTTCAGTAGTTTCATAGGAAAGAATAGCAATTTTAGTCTCCACAAGCTCTCAAATAAAATGATACTTCAAGTCAATATGTTTGGTTTTTGAATGTTAAACCGAGTTTTTGGAAATATATGTGGCGTTCTTGTTATCACATATAACCTTCAATGCATCTTAAACAACTCCATAATCTTCCAACATTTGCTTCATCCATAAAAGTTGAGAGCAACAACTACCAGTTGCAATATATTCCACTTTAGTTGTTGACAATTAGATAGAATTTTGTTTTTTGCTATACCATAAGATTAGATTATTGCCAAGAAAAAAACAGCCCTTTAATGTACTTTTTCTGTCTTCTAAATTTTCGGTGTAATCTGCATCACTATAACTGATTAGATAAGAAGTATAATCATATGAGTACGATAATCCAAACTCTAAAGTACCACTTACATACTTGATAATCCTCTTTATCGTTGTTAAGTGAGACTCTTTAGGATTGGATTGATAACAAGCACATACTGGATTGATAACAAGCACATACTCCCACTCTATAACAAATATTAGGTCGACTTGTGGTTAGATAAAGCAAACTCCCAATAATGATTCTATATAAAATCACGTCACCACTTTTGCAATGATGATCTTTATTCAACTTTGTTGATGGACTCATTGGTGTTCTAACATGTCGTGCATTCTTAACGCTGAATTTCTTTACCAAATTCTTTGCATATTTGTTTTGCGACACAAAGATACAATCTTTCACTTGTTTGATTTGTAATCCCAAAAAGAATTTCAATTCTCTCACCATACTCATATCAAACTCTTGTGTAAAAGTCGTCCACCATCTTTGGATTAATAGAGCCAAACATAATATCATCAACATATATTTGTGCAATCATCAAATCAAATATGAATTTTTAAGAGATAAAGTCTTGTCTACACTACGTCATTCTTATGCTTGATTGACTAGGCATCGGTTGAATCTCTCATACCAAGCCCTTGAAAAGCCTTTTTGAGCTTGAATATGTGATTAACGTGCACTAAATTGATGAATCCCCTTTACTTTTCAACATATACTTCTTCTTGTAGAAATCCATTCAAGAACGTGCTCTTCACATCCATCTGATAAAGTTTAATTCTTTTCACATATGCTATAGCTAAAAGAAGTCTAATTGATTCAAGCCTTGCTACTGAGGCAAATGTTTCTTCAAAATCAATGCATTCAATTTGAGAATATCCTTGAGCAACTAACCTGGCCTTGTTTCTTGTCATATTACCTTTTTCATCGGTTTTATTGTGGAACACCCATTTTGCTCCAATCACATTCACATCCGATGGCCTTGGCACCAATTCCCACACTAAGTTAACTCTCCTTGCATCATTGCTATCCAAAATTCATCTTGCGAAGCTTCTTTCATATTCTATGGTTCAAAAGAAGAGGTATAACATATAAGTCCAGCAGGTTCCTCATAATCTATCCTTTTTCTTTCTCTTATTTTCCTTCTATCACTAACTTCACAAATTACATTCTCAATAGAATGAATTCTTCTGATTCATGATGGAGGAACTTATTTGAAATCATCTTCCCTTGAGTTTTCGTTATTTACAAAGATTGTTTTTGCATCAGATTTCTAGTTGGTTCTTCCTCTAAAGCAACTAACTGCTCCACTATTTCACCAGTTTCTTTTCCAATAGCAACTAACTATAAATCTAGATGGTTTCTGGTTTTTGCTCCATTGCGTCTTCGTTCTGGTTTGTGAGGCCGATTTTGAAGATTTTCTTCTACCAGTTTATCAATTATTTAGTGCACATTATCTACAACAACATTCAAGGGTTCCATTACCATTTTAGTTCTTTGGTTGAACACGTGATATGCCTTACTGTGAATTGAATATCAAAGAAAATGCCTTCACCACTCTTACTTTCAAACTTCCCAAACTGTTCTTGATCTTTGAGACTGTAACACTTACTGCCGAATATATGAAAGTAGCCAATATCCTATTTCTTTCCCTTCCAAAGTTCATAAGATTTCTTGTTCAAAATGTTTCTAAGTTGAACTTTATTACATATATAACATGTCGTGTTTACTGCTTTAGCCCAAAACCTCACTGATATTTTTCTTCCATTCAACATAGATCTGGCCATTTCTTAAAGAGTTTGATTCTTCCTTTCTGTAACTTCATTTTTTGTGGGTTTTTAGGTGCTAAAAACTCTTGTATGATACCATGTTTATTATAAAAGTTGTTAAAACTTGCATTCTTAAAGTCCCCTTTATGGTCAGATCTTATTCTCAAAACTGCCATATTTTTCTTATTTGTAATCCTCATAATAAGCTTCTAAATGCTTGAAATGCATCTGATTTTTCTTTCAAGAAAGCTACCCAAGTATATCTAGAGTAATCATCAATACATGTCAAGAAATACCCCATTCCACCAATACTAGCATATTGTGTTGTACCTATAAAATCCATATGAATTAATTCCAATACACGAGAAGATGTAACATGTCTACCCTTTTTGTGTGACGCTCACGTTTATTTTCCCATTTGACATGCATTTCAAATAGTCTTGTAATCATCATTTATCATAGGCAAGCCTCTTACTACTTTAAACTTTCTCAACTTGTTGATAAGATCATAGTTGGCGTGACCAAGTTTTTAATGCCATAAATTCATATTATCATCATGTGCAGTTGAATTGCAAGAGGTAATGACCTGCAACATGTAAGAATTATCTGCCGATCTTCTACTACTCACTAAACATTCTCCTTGTTCGATTAGCACTCTGCATTCATCATTCGTAAATTTAACTAATAATCCATCATCACAAAGTTAACTAATACTCACTAAGTTTGCTTTTAATCCATCATCACAAAGTTAACTAATACTCACTAAGTTTGCTTTTAATCCGTCCATATATAGCACATTTTTTAAGTGAGACAGTCCATCCATACAAAAGGGTTCTGATCCTAATTACCGTAGCTTTCATTCCATCACCAAAAGTAACGTGATCATCCATACAACTTTGATAATCCATCAAGTAGCTTCTTTTACCTATCATATGTCATGAACACCCACTATCAAAGTACCATCCATGTCATGAAAGTACCTATCATATGTCATGAACACCCACTATCAAAGTACCTATCATATGTCATGAACACCCACTATCAAAGAATCAATCACAGGTGCTTGTAATTGATTCTTTCTAACCCAAGTCTGGTTTGGTAATGTTGGATGCTGTTGAGAATTCTTCAAAGATTGTTTGAGTTTTTTTGTTTTGATCCCTCTGAACTAACATTTGTAACACCATGTAGCAATTTGGCCTTATATGACTGTTTACACGAAAAAGTAACATATAGGACAAACTTTCGATTTCTCTTTGAAGTTTCTCCTTTAAAAAATCTAGCTTCATCATTTTGACCATTATTTGACTTAGAACATTCACCTTATAATCAACACCTTGAAAGTCCCCCCTCCTTGTTTTTACTAATTTCTAGTAATTGTTCTAACTTTTCTGTACCATTCCAGCAATTGTTCTAACTTTTATATACCATCATTCAACATTCTTATCCCTTTTTTGGTATTAACCATCTTTAACTTTATTTCATCAAGTTCATCTATTGTTGACAACAATTTCTTCTTTAGATCTTAGATGACATCCTTCATGGTTGAATTCTCCTTCCTTAGCTTCTCTTTTGCTTACATGTTTTCACCCATTTTGCATTTATTAATTCATAAACCTTGCAAATATCTTCTTTTTTGAATTCTAAGTCATAATCATCAATGTCACAATCTGAAATAGAATTTTGAACTGATTCAACTGTATTTTCCTCTTTAGTTTCTTCTTTGGTTCCTACTAAGCAAGCAATTGAACTTTTACTGTATGAAACAACCAATGTAGCATGATTACTCACAATTTCTTCTTCACTATCATACTCACTTTCATATTCATTTTCACTCCAAGTGCTTGTGTAAGACTTCCTTTTTCTCTTTATAAGAGTGTTAGCACATTCTGCTTGCATATATCTGAAACCTTGACATTTATGACATTGTATCTTCGTTTCCTTTCTTTCACATTTTTGAGTTTTTACTTGTTGTTTGAAATTATTGTTTGATGAACTCCTACCATTCTGACTAAACTCAAGTTTATATTTCTTCACCTTCTTTAGCCACTTACGAAATTCTCATCAGTAACACCATATCTTCATTTTCATCGGAGTCATCTCTTAAATCATTCACAAATTTAACATCCTCAACTTGCAATGCCAAACCTTTATTCTTCTCACGCTTATCTCTCAACATGTACATCTCAAATTTTGTGAGAATCTCAATTACATTATTGAAGGATAACTCATTGATATCATGGGCTTCTTTAATGACTATAATTTTTGGTATGAATCCAGGAGTCAATGATCTCAACGTTTTCTTGACAAGATTCAAGTTTGAATACTTCTTCCTAAGTTGATGTGCTTGATTGGCAATATCACGCAGTCGCTTATGAAAGTCTTCGATAGTTTCACTTTCCTCCATCTTAAGCTCTTCAAAATCCTGCCTCCTAAAATTGTTAAGAGATTAAACTATTAGATTGAGTCATATGATTTATTTCATTTAAGAATTTATAAGGTGAATTTAATTCACATGCATAATATTCGTATACACATATGAATCATGATTTAGAAAACATTGCCAGATAGTATATGCACTCAGTTGACATATTCCGGGGTATGAAACAAAAATGAATGTGATATGAATGTGCATTCCCAATGTTTTTGCATTTTGATTTACTAATAACATAAATTGATGGATTATAATTAGCTAATTGGGAATTTATTGTTACAATTGAGTAATTGATGAGGTGATATGTGTATCTAGTCTAAGAAAAATGTTAAAGTGCAAGACAAATTGATACATATGAATTTAGGTTGATTAGGCCTATGAAATGGTGACATGTGGAATTGGAAATAAGTGAAAAATTGATCAGTTAAATGGATGACAAGTGGTTTGAGTATAATTGCAACAAGTGTCCCTTTAAGTTTGTGACAAATGGAACTTTAGACTTGTGACATGTGGAGTAACAGAATGGTGACATGTGTAGCGTTACAAATGGTGATATATATAGCCTTACAATTGGTGACATGTGTAGCCTTATAAGTAGTGACATATGGAGGCTTAAATGAGTGACATGTGGAGCCTAAAGTAATTGACACATGGACCAATAGAATAGTAACATATGGACCAATAGAAGGATAACATATGTACCATTAGAATGGTGGCACATGGACCAATGGAATGTTGACACATGAATTAGTTTGACAAAGGATGAAAAAGGCAATAGAAGTGAGAGTGAAGGTCAACCATAGGGTTAGAAGAGGGAGAAAAACGAAAATGAGAAGAGAAGGAGAGAAAAAGGGGAAGAGAAGAGGAGAAGGAAAGAAGTTATCAAGGTAAGCTCAAATTCTGGTTTCAATTTTATCATTCTCTTTCTATCTGTCTTTGATATTCTTAGCACACGAATTTAAAGAAACTCAAGGAATGAAAATTGTAGATATAGGTCTTAACTTGACCTCTGTGAAAGTTTCTTGACAAAATAGTGACTAGAGCTCGAGTTATGCTTGTTTCCCTAATACTGCCTGCGATAGACCCCTGTGTAGGAACTTTGTATTATTTCCTGATTTTTGAGGACCTTAGATTCCGAATTAGTGAACGTATAAAACATGAAAAATGATTATTGATGTGTTATGAATGCTTCTGTGAAACGATTTTGTTAGGAAATGTCTTGATAATGATTTATTGTGGTTTGAGTATTGGTTGCCAATTTGTTTCTTACCAGTAATAGGACATAATTTGGATGAAGATTATGTTTTAAAGGGAGATTATGTTTGTGTAATTTTTAGATATAATAAGACTAATGGAAGTCTAGTTTCTGGGGGCATAAGAATCATGGAATTTGGATTTTTTTAGAGAGAGTTATGATTAAAAGAAAACAGCTTGTTCATAAAAGAACATTAGGAAGAAAAGGATGTAAACATTGCACATAAGGGTAGGTTAGCCTGACGATTAAGGAGACATTGAGTTGAATTAGTAAGTGAATTATTGACCTATTGACTTATGTTAGAATAACATTTATGATGATTGATTATGGATGAATTTGGTTATGGTGGTGTATGAATATGAGATACATGTTTAAGTAGTAAATACATTGTATATTTGTATGTATAAAGGCTCAGGAGTTGTGCATCAAGGAGCTCATACCGAGGATTGTTAAAGTCAAGAGAGTGTACACCTTCTTTTGAAGTGAGTTGGGGAAATCATATCTCTAAAATGGGATTAGAACATCCTAAGACATGCATGATGACTTGTATGCGAATTTTGAACCTAGGTAATGCATAGTAAAATGGAATCTCAAATGGATGCTAGTATACTTGTGTTTTTAATAACTTTTTGCACTTGGAGTGTAACTGATGTTTTTATTACATATTTTGATAAATGATATTGTTTTTAACAAACCTGCTCTTAAAGTGCAAAGGACAATGTTTTAATTTCTGAAACTACATTTTTGAACAACTTTGCATTTGGAGTGCAAAAGATGACTTTTATTACATGAAAGTGTTTTGGAACTTACATATGCATAATCGAGTCATGTATGATGTGTGTATGTGTTTTCTTTTGGCTTAGAGCTATGGAAAGGTTCCATTTTATCTGTTAACTTGCGTAAATGTACACATCTGAAATAAATGCAAATATAAAATATAAAAGAGAAATATAAAAATAACTTGTTCTTTTCTTTTCCTTAATAAGATTGAAATATAATCGTTAAATTGCCCAATTGATGGTTAAGACCGAACTCCTCTTTAGCTCTACTCAATAAATCTTGAAATTTAGAATAAGAAACTAAAGAACAATTTTTTTTCTTAAAGTTTTTACAAGTAAAGTGCCAAGAATTTTTTTTGGTATATATAAAAATCTTGGAGTAGATTTATTGACATTCAAAATTTACCCCTTTTAATGGATAGATTTATTAACATTTAAATTTTTAACTCTTCTAAAAAATTAATTTTTTAATTTTCAACCTTTTTTAATAAGTGGGTCCTTTATAAAACTAAGCCCTTGGGCAAGTCCAACACTGAAAATGGTGGAACTCTGGCTTGAGTTCATTCCAAAATATTTTTAAATATATATATAATTTTTTTAGTTGACTTATTAATACTTTACTTTTCTTAGTCATGTATAAAAATTGAGTGAATTTTGATTAACTTTTAAAGACTTGATCTTATTTGATCTTGAACAACTCATTATCAATTCTCACATAATCATCTTACATTTCCATTTTTTAATCTAAATTTTTATTTATTTCATTGCAGAAAATAAGAGTACAATATAAACCGTAATTTTGTTACGTATTTGTTTTATTATGGAAATGTCATCCATAATAACGGGACCTAACGAGTCTCATGCATACAAAATAAGAGAAGTCAAAGAGATGAACGACTTTGGCTAATGTTCATGTATGCTTGACATTTTTAGGCTCACGTGTCTGGAGGTGGGTATATTGTGAATAATGATTGTGAAGGACAAATTCTTTATGAGCAAAAAATGAATGAATAACATTAGCTAAGCTTTAAGCTTACCACTAGAATAACATACAATATTGATCCCTCGTAAAAGAGAGACTAGGTACATCAGTTGTCAAAAAGTCTTAGCTTAGTTACTACACTAAGAGAACTACACATAGAGCTCATCATTCTAGCTCATAGAGCTCATTCTAGCTCTTAGTTAATCTTTATTTGGGTATTGATTACCAAGTTAGCATTGTTTGCCACTAAAATTTCTCTAATCCACTAAATGGTATGGGTTGTCATTGAATACTTATTCATGGCTAGACCTTTATAAATCATGATGTTCCTTTCGCTCAAAATAGCATATATGCAGCATAGGAAAGTAGTTTTGAAGACATAAGCATCATGCTTCAAGGGTTTGATAGTTTGAGCAGCTTAGTCAATAATAAATGGACATTCCCTCTCATTACAAAGAGGTGGATTAGGCGTCGAATCTTGGACCATATAACCTATACGTAGGAGAATTGAAAAAGAAGATGGGCATTAGAATATGGGACCATCTGATACAATAAATACAAAGATGTCTAGACTCTAAAACATCTATCTCTAGTTTATAGCCTTTGCCTCACAACCAACCAGTAAATAAAAGAACTCTTAAGAGATAGATATTTAGAACATATGAGATGAAACCAAGAGACTTTTAAATTATATGATCTAAATATGTCACTAAGATTTGTTGGTGAAACTCTAAGATGGATCCCTTACCTAAATCACTTTATCTATTAAGTTAGGATTCGACCGATAATCAAGTAGGTTATCAATGATAATTTTTGTCCCTCTAAAGTTACATCTTCGATTCCCTTAAGAGATTATGTCAATCACCCTGGCATAAAGAGGCATCCTCATAATAAATGAGTACTAGTCCTCCTTTATGTGTAAAGGTTCAAAATTAGACCAATTCAAATTAAATTTAGGTAAGTTCCCCATTCTCTATCAATCTTTTAACGGAGGAGTAAAGTTTTTCTTTACATTTAAGCATCTAAATTAAGAACTAAAAGTGTTCCTTATTCACCTTAAGCTACCAGAAGCTAGTTATTGAATGGTAGTATTCATGTATCCACTTTGACTAAAAAGTTTCTCTGTTATTAAAAAGCCTCTATTATCCTTTTTGCAAGAAAAGTTAAGTTTATAGATTGTAAAGAAATTAGTCTTGGTCCCCTTTCTTGCCTAGGAAGACATAGGTCTTTTCATTTGATTTTTGCTTTTTTGGAATTATTTGATTTCCATGACTATACATAATTCCCCATAATCTTCTCCATTTTTTTAGTGGTCCTCTTGGGGAGTACTAGATGGGAGCTCCAATGTACATGGAAGTTTCTTAATATAGGCACAATCAATTATAGTCTAACCACACTAAGCAAGGTTTTATTTTGCTAATAGTTGACCCTCTTTCTAGTAGATTCTAATAAAGGTAAACAGTCAACATATTTTGGTTTCTTAGAATTTATATGAATACCAAGGTATTTGAAAAGAGCATAATGTAACTTCATACCAGAAAGGGAGAAAAAAATATCAATTCTATTATAATTAAAAGATAACTTACTTTTTTCTCTGTTCACTTTCAATCTTGAGAACCTTGCAAAGTGATTGGGAGCTTACCGCTATCACGGGGGGAGAGAGAACTAGAAAAAACATTAAGTTATATACAAAATCTAAATGGGTTATTTTTAATCCATTGCACTTGTGATGATACATTATGTAGTGTGTAGGACCTCAGCCTCTCGGGCCTCGTGTCCACAGGGCCTCGCGTCCACCCGCTTGTAGATATTGTCCGCTTTGGGCCTCGGCCTCTAGGGCCTCGTGCCCGCACGATTTTGCTTTTCCCCTTCTGACTCGTAGGGAAGGGATGAAAAGTTTCCACAGGATTTCCGAGGAGGCCACCCATCCTAGTACTGCTCTGGCCCTAGTACGTTTAACTTCAAAGTTCTGATGGGATCCGGTGCGTTATGGCATGGAAAACGCGTCTGCAAGGGAGAGGTTTCCACATCCTTATAAGGTATGCTTCGTTCTCCTCTCCAGTTGATATGGGATGCCTATGGCGCATCCCTAAATGTAGCGCCCCCTTACCGCAGGGTACACACCAGGACGCCAGCAGGTCATTTCGGTACATATCCTACGATAAGGGTGAGCTACGATCGATCACTACATTCACTTCACATGGCATCATGATAAAGCATCAATATAAAAATCACAATCTTTTTGAAACCAACTTTTTCCTCATTTCATTCCATCAAAATCAAAAGTC
>JAOTBA010005023.1:0-11004 GCA_025629845.1 Erythroxylum squamatum
CTATGGAGAATGATGAGAGTTTGTGTATGTTATGAGTCATTGGAGTTGAGTTTTGGGAGATTTATGAAATCATTTTGATAATTGAATGTTTGAGGAGTGTTATTGCACTAGAAGGGTTGAATTTGGGAAGGTTATGAGTGTATTTTATGTTAGAATGGATGTTGGAAGCATTGGAGAGGCTTTGGAAGGAGTTTTGGGTCACCAATATCCGTTTAACTCACATTAGGTCCGTTTAACTGACCTTCTCGGGTAAAAAAGGACCCTCAGCCTAGTGCATATCCATTAAACGGGCATGGATGTCCGTTTAACGGACCTTCTCGAGTGAAAAATGGCTTTTAAGCCAGTTTATGTCCGTTAAACAGACATTAACGAGACAGCTACAGTAAATCGTGATTTTGACTACTTTAGAGGCTGAATCTCACTTCGAGGTCTTCATGAAAGTTGTATATCTCGAAGTCCTCTTTCAAATGGTCCAAAAACAAAATCAATCCAACATTTGTAGCAAAAGTTATGGCAATCGCGCCAAGATATGTACAGTTAAAGTAAGGACATAAACATGTTGGATTCTTTTGGTCATAACTTCATCATCCGACCTCTAAATCGAGTGATTCTTTAAGTGTTAGATTCCTAACACGTTTTGCTACCTCTCCATAAAAATTGGTAGCTTTTGGTGTTGTATTGAAAAAGATTGATTGAAAGAAAATGAGGGATCGGTTGGAAGAGCATAACTAGGTTATGAATATATTTTGGGGTTTTAAGCATATCTTGATCTATAAAGCTTCGATTAAGATGGTTCTTGCATAAAAACAAACTAGAGGCTTAGAGCCACAATTTATTTGAAGAAGTCAAATTGAAATTCACGTTCGAGGTTTCCCAAAATCTGTTCTGAATTAGGATAAATGAGTTTGATTATGGTGATTGATTTGTATGGGCATGCCATTGAACAAATTGTGAGTAAATTTTTATGATGTTATGAAAACGAAGATGAACTGATAATGGCTAATTAGGGTTAACTGAAATAACCCTATAGGGTGCTATGTTCACGCTTTATGATTTCGGATCGATTGTTAGGTTTTGAAAACGGGGCCCAATATTGAGAGGCAGATCCGGATGTTATTGAAAACTGGGGTCATAAAATAAAGTATCAGTCCTTTCTCAAGTCCGATTATCCTTGTCAAGAAAAAGGATGGGTCGTGGCGAATGTGCGTTGATTACCGCGCTTTAAATAAGCTTACGGTTCCAAACAAATTTCCAATACCAATCGTGGATGAACTAATGGAAGAATTACATGGGGCTAGATATTTTTTCTAAAGTGGATTTAAAGTCGGGATTTCATCATATCAGAGTTAGAGAGGAGGACACTTATAAAACAGGGTTTTGAACCCATGAGGGACACTATGAGTATCTAGTGATGCCTTTCGGCCTCATGAATGCTTCGACAACATTCCAAGCTACCATAAACTCCATTTTTAAGCCTTTATTACGAAAATTCGTCTTAGATTTCTTTGACGATATTCTGATCTATAGTGCAGATTGGGATAAGCATTTGGAGCATCTAACTTGCGTGTTACAGTTGCTGTTGGATAATCAACTTGTGGCAAATCAAAAGAAATGTATTTTTGGGCAGAAATCAGTAGAGTACCTAGGCCACATCATTTCCTTTCAAGGGGTATCCATGGATCCTTCAAAGATCCAAAGCATTTTGGAGTGGCCTATTCCTAAGAGTGTCAAAGGAGTGAGGGAATTCCTAGGACTCGCCGGATATTACAGAAAGTTTGTTAAAGATTATAGAAAGGTTGGTAAGCCTCTCACTGAACTTACTAAGAAGGCTGGGTTCAAATGGGGAGACGAGGCTCAAGAAGCCTTTAAAGAGTTAAAAAAGAAGTTGACTTCAGCACCTGTCTTGGCTTTGCCCAATTTCACCAAGGAATTTTCTCTTGAGTGCGTTGCTTCAGGAAGTGGGTTAGGTGCAATCCTTGTACAAGGGGGCCGCCCAATAGCTTTCTTCAGCAAGGCTTTGGCTGAAACCACTTATGCTAAATTAGTTTATGAGAAGGAAGTAATGTCATTGGTGATGGCTATTCAGCACTGGAAACACTACTTAATTGGGAGGCATTTCAAGGTCTACACTGATCATAAAAGCTTGAAGCGCATATTGGATCAGCGAATTCCTTCCATAGACCATCAATGTTGGCAGGCTAAATTGTTGGGATTGGATTTCAAAGTAATCTATAGACCGGAAAAGCAGAATGGGGCTGCAGATGCACTGTCGAGGGTTGAAGCTGATAAACTACTGTTTTCAGCACTTTCAGCTCCATTTTGGCTCGATGTGGATATAATTTGGAGAGAGCTCAAGGAGGATTCTAAGTTGTACTCAATTATGATAGCACTTAAGGCAGACCCTAATTCCAAACCTGATTTTCACCTAAGGGGTGATTTGTTATTTTACAAAAACAGATTAGTGTTGTCATCTACTTTAGTGTTAATCCCTCAGTTTCTACATGAATATCATGCCTCACCTTCAGGGGGACACTCGGGTTTCCTCAAAACTTACAAGAGGTTGGCTTGTGGACTATTTTGGTTGGGGATGAAACCTTCTATTTAGAAATTTGTGCGCGAATGTGCTACTTGTCAGAAAAGTAAATACATGGCAATGTCTCCAGTAGGTCTATTGCAGCCCTTACCCATACCTCAACTGATTTGGGAGGAGGTTTCCATGGATTTCATCACAAGGCTTCCTAAGTCTCACGGTTATGAGGTAATTTTGGTGGTAGTTGATCGCTTATCTAAGCATGCCCATTTGTCACTTCTCAAACATCCCTACACGGCTAAGATTGTGGCTGAAGTTTTTATCCGTGACATCGTGAGATTGCATGGAGTTCCCAGCTCCATTTTAAGTGATAGAGATCCACTTTTCACTAGCAATTTCTGGAAGGAGTTGTTCAAGTTACAAGGGACAACTTTGAAGATGAGTTCCTCCTACCATTCTCAAACAGATAGACAAATCGAAGTGATCAACAGGTGCCTAGAAACTTATCTCCGTTGCTTCACCTCTGAACAGCCTAAAAACTGGTCTAATTGGCTAGCATGGGCTGAATACTACCATGTTTCGACTAGGCGAACTCCTTTTGAAATTGTGTATGGTCGTCTACCTCCTACCTTGCTACTTTTCACTCAAGGAGAGACTCAAGTGGAATCTGTAGCTCTTTCTTTGGTTGATAGAGATGAAGCACTACGTCAACTAAAGATCAACTTAATAAGAACACAATCTATAATGAAGAAATCAGCTGATAATCATAGAAGGGAAGTGTATTTTCAGGTGGGCGACTTAGTCTATATTAAGCTAAGACCCCATAGACAGCTCACAGTAGCAAGGAGGATCTGCCCTAAATTGTCAGCAAGATACTACGGACCCTTTAAGATAATTGGGAGAGTGGGACAGGTTGCCTATAGGTTACAACTTCCTCCTTCATCCAAGGTTCATCCGTTTTTTCATGTCTCACAGCTGAAGAGGGCCTTGGGCAACCATTCGGTTAAGCACAACCTTCTCCAAGGGTTGGAGATGGATCAAGGCAATGTGGTTGAACCAGAGGCGATTTTAGCTTCACGAATTTCTAAGTCCAAGGGAAGCAGTATCCTTCAATGGCTTATACGGTGGAGAGATAGACCAGCAGAAGAGGTAACTTGGGAGGATGCAGAATTTATAAAGGGGCAATTTATTTCCATTCACCTTGAGGACAAGGTGCTTCATGAGGAGGAGGGAATTGTTGGCACCCTTCCTAGTGACCAGCCTGTTAGTATTAACATAACACAACCCACCAAGCCCATCTAAACCTACATTCGTAGGGGTAAGATAATAAAGGAGGCACATGCCACATAGATAGGTTGTTATGAGTTAGTTATGGTGAGACATTGTGTATGAAGAGGGTACGGGGGAGTATAGGAAGGGAGCTGTATAGCAAGTAGAGGCATTATTCTTCTTTTAGGGAAAATATTGCTATTGTGTGGCCTGAAAATCTATTTTTTCAAGAGGTATTTCCATTGCTGTACCTACATAATCAGTAAATTATACAATCTCATCTCTTGGCCATTCCTATTATTGTCCTTCAGATTTTCTAAGATAGATAAAAACTTTATCTTTTTCAATTGATGGAACAAGTTGAGTTTTAAGTAGTGAAGAAGGTGGAATTAGCATATCTCTTCTTAACTCATCAAAATGCATTAATTGATACTCTATTGACAATTCTCAGTAATAAAAGTGTTATTCTTATCATAACCCTGATTCCAACATTAGGTCGGACAATCTCACCTTATTTGATCCGAGCTTACCTTTTTAACTTGAATAATTATGCGCGGGCTGGTTGAGTCATTCTGTCGTGTCCCTACTAACCATATTTACCTGGCTAAGATAATATGTAAACTATAAGAAAGCATAAAACCAGATAAAACCCAGCTTGTTTCATGCAAGTCCTCAAAATGTTAACACAAATGGAGCAAAACAAAGTTTGCATAACTCATTTCGTATCCAAATTTATTGAACATAGATGTCCCTCTCTTGCCTCAGACACCACATTAAAGCAACTTGTGAATCGTTTTCATGTCGGCTGCTTCTTTAACAGTCCCTTTCTCCACGTGATCCCACCACTTGAACAAGAAGTTGTCCACAACCAATCTGAACCAGGGTGACATTTTCAAACCTTCCTCTCCAGCATCTGCCTTTCTCAGGAGCTCCTTTAGTTGTTCGCGGTTAACGTACTTCACATCGGCAACCTCATCAGGATTTGGGTTTACGTTAACATCACAGACAATGAAAAGCAGGTAATCAACTGCAATGTACAGAAAGAAGACTCGACTATCAACTGGATACTGAAATGCAAGAATGACCAACTAGCAGGACAGCCAGTTCCAAGGCTTGAAACAATTGATTATGATATGCTTGTAAATTCTAACTGGGCACAGTCATTGCAAAAATTTAGCTCGAATGCAACTACGAATAAGGTAAAATGACATTCTAAAAGAACAATGATGGGGAGATAAAGTTTGAGGCGTTACGTTCATGTTCTCCCCATTTTCCATCAGAAGGTGCCTTGTACAGCATGCGTCCTACTGGAATAAACTGATCGACAGGCACATCCTCAGCAACAATACCGAGCTCATCCAAAAGCTTCCTTTGTGCAGCATTCCTTACCCCTGACAAAAGATAAGGAAGGGAGAAGAAAAATTAGTAAGTTATTACACCTTGAGACCATCTATGTCTTTGTCAGAATGTAAAAGCACATACAAGTACATACCAAGAGCATCGTCGTCTATAAGTTCGGTTTCACGATATAAAGGATGGCTGCAGCAAGTGTTTGTCCACACAAGAGGGAATGTCACCTTTGTTGCAGAGCGTTGCTGTCAAGATTATTAAAAAAAGAGACGAACACACACTTCATACCTTTAAGTCTTATTGATCCTCACCAAAAAGAACTGATAGATTAAATATGGCTGGTTCATATCATATACACAGCAGCACCTAGCTTGACTCAATTGTTTCTTACTTGCATCTATCAATTTCTAGTTGTTTTGGGCTCTTTTGGTGCACAAACACTCTTATTAATATCTACCACTTATATCCAAGTTCCACTGATCATTAATCTACAGTTTGCTCTACAGATAAGAATTGAAATTTAGTGAAATTCGGGTTTCAGGTTCCAGTAACAGAATAATATATCTACAGCAAGCCTACCAAAAGGCTTGATTAGATAAACACAAGCAGTTTATTAAAACCATTATATACTTCTTTAAAATGTAGATAGTTGAGGATGTAATATGTAGATAGTTGAGGATGTAATCCCCATAGTCATGAATTTCCTATTTGAGGCACCTATTCTTCAATTTTATTTCCTCAAATAAAACTGCTCCTCATACATGTCCTGCTTTAGATTTGGTTAGAGTGTGTAATAACGTCCACAGCAGATAATCACTTAAAACATAAATCCTATTCACATTTCAGTAGAATTATTTTAAAACATTGAACAGTTAGTTGCGAAATCCCGGTTCCTAAACCTCAGCCATGGTTCACGAAACAGATGTAAAATAACAGGCATCGGCTGTTAGGTTCAAAAATAAAGAACCATCCCACACGCAAGCCACTCAATCACAACTCATAAAATTAGGACTATATACCTGAAGAAGTAGCTCATATTTGGTGTTAAAAAGAAACACGCTAAAAGCTCTGTGTAATGAGTTCCCCTTCAAAATATTCTCCCATAAATGACCTGCCGATTCGAAGATGAAGCAAATTTCATAAAAATGACAACTTACATGAAAATTCACAACTTATGCTTACGAGACTGCATCTGCAGATCCTCAATTACACTGAAAACCCAAGTATATTACTTACAGATCTCAATCAGAACAAAGCTTCTGTTTTAGAAAATTCAGCCATTGAAAACTTTAATCACTTACAGTTATACTTGGATTTGTGTCCAACAACCTTATCATTCTCATCAACTAAGATGCATCTGCAAGCAATTTAAATCAGAGAAAGTTGAAAAACTTCATAACATTTCAACTTGTAATGAGTACTCCCAACGAAACAAAATTACTAATGTCCAAAGCACAGATCTTTGCTCCATAAGTTCATATTTCGATACCAAAATTAAAAGTAAGCTTGAACTAAGACATTCGAGTAGTTAACATCCAACTTATCGTAAACCCGCGAATTTCTTAGTTATAAAAGTCAACCTGGTATCCCAAGAGAAAAGCAGTTTTGGAAACACCAGCAAAAGAAATCAACTTTGAGAGAAAATCTCGAAATCCCAATTCAAAAAATTGGACAAGTAAAGATCAGTACAGTAATCAGATAAAAACAAACGAAATGAAACAAAGCAATGACAAAATAACCAAACAGCAAAAAAGCTGAAGAGGGTTAGGAACAGACTCGTCCTCGAACATGAGGCGGCGTTGGACGGCGTCCATGCCGGCGTCGGGAGCGTCACTCATGACGGTGGTGGTTGCTACTTCAAAGGACGAAGTGACCCTCGAAAGAAGGAGGGGTTGTGCTCTAGTAATGCGGTGTGTGGAGAGGAACGAACCCGAAAGAGACTTACAGGAAAGAACAAGGTGGGGAGAAGATGCGGATGGTAGATGTTGGAGTATACAGTAATCCAGAGGTCAGTGACATCCCCACATTCGTATTATTTTAATCTGTTCTTGCTATGATTCTTAAATCTTTATGATTTGTTGTGAAAAATGTGGAGTGTCAGAGAAATCTGACAGTGACAGCTTTGATTGAATGACAAGTGCTTTTGTTTTACCACACCACTTGGCATTTTGTTTTACCACACCACTTGGCACTCCATACACATCAAATATATACGTATGAAGGTTCACTTCTTTTGAGTTATAAGTTACACCAGAAAAATTTTTCATGCATCTTTTAAGGAGTCAATAATCTACAAATTCTAGAAAATTTAGCCCATTTCTGATCAAAATTCGTTCCAGAGTCACAATCTAATGATGTACAGAGATTTTAGTAAGGCTTGGTTGGGATGGCAATGGGCCGTAGGCCTGATATTGAGGAGGGAATATAATGGGTCGGACTGAGCTAAATTTGCTCAAATCTAAGCTTTGTATGATGCAGCAGGGGCTATCGACTATCGTGCTTAACTCGGCCCAACTCGACCTACTTTGCTATGTTTAAAATTAAAAAGCAAAAAAAAAGGCAATTGACCTGGTAATGGGTGGGGAATGTAATGGGTCGGGCTGAGCTAAGCTTGCTCAAATATGAGCCTGGTGTGATGCAGCAAGGGTTGCCACGCTTGATTCGGCCCAACACGACCAGCTTTATTATGTTTAAAATTAAAAAGCAAAAAATAAGGTTTTTTTTTAATAGTTGTTGGGTCTTGAGTCAGACCGAGTCTAGGTAGTCTGAGTTTGAACTTGGGCCGAGGCTTGTTTTTTTAAAAATTAGGCCTGAGGCTCGTCAATTAGGACTTGACTAGTTGACTTCAAGTTGGGTCGAGGCAGGTCGTGTAGGGTCAAGTGTAAATGACATCCCCAATAACAGGTTGGGTCGACACAAGTCCACCAAAACCTAAGCTGGACTAAAAATTTTGTGTTCAAGTTTAGTCCAATTTTTGATCTAGTTCGAGACTTTAGACTCAAGTTTAAACTTTATTGAATTTGGATTGTTTGAATTTTGATCAGGCTATATACATATATATATTCTTAAACATAAAAAATGATGTTATTTTACCTAATCAAAGTTAGTAACAACATCTAGTAAGAGTCCCGCTGAAATATAAGGTTTGAAGAAGTCCAATAAGGTGCAATCTTATTCTTATATGATATAGAGATTACATAAATCCAGGTTGTTACATTATAAAATTTTGAGTTTCTGTCAAAGCCGAATAATGCGATTTCACGTTCGACCTAAAACTTGAAATCAGAAGAGAAAACAAACCTGAAACAAAAGTCAAAACGCAATCAAATTTAGTCAGATCTGTTGACTCTAGGTTGTATAAGTTTTGTTAAGCTTAGATTTTAGGTCAAGTATGCAGAGTATAAGATGGTAAAAAAGTTTGAGCTAATTTCAATTTGATCAAATTTTTAAATCGAGTATTTTGTATTTTAGAAATTCAAAAGTTAATTTTATTAAACTTAAGTTTAGAGTTAAAATTTGATTAAATTATACTTCATTTATTAACTTTGAATCGGACTATGTCGGGGAACTCCCTAGGCCCAAGCCCATGATTTTGGCGGTTGTTTCTATGGAGTCGGCCGAAGGACGCACACAAAACCGTGAACACACACGGTCCAAGCAGAAGAGCAAGTTCTGAAATGTCAGGAGAGATGAGTCCTGGTTTGAAGATCCTCTGGCTTTGGACCATCGGCACAGCCGCAGGTAAAGTTCGCTTTCAAAAAACTAATGTTTTCGTTTCTGGCATTGTCTCACTGACTGGTTTACGTTGCAGTACTGGTCACGAACGTGGTGAGAACCAGGTTACGAGATATGGAGCACTTCGTAAATGTCGATCAACAACATCAGGAGCAGAGTAATCACAGTGATAGCGTCGAAGTGGGAATCTCGCCGGATCTTGATGATGGGATTGTTCGAGAAGTGAAATCGTAGGTGTTGGTGGTGAGGACAGTTGTGTTTCTCTGGAGTGTCTTCTACCTGTTTGCTTAATGTCCAGAAAGAATGGAAGGAAGGGTGGTTGAGTGTGAATTGTTTTCCAAGCTTTTAACCATTTTGTGAACCTTTCGCTTTCTAAGCAAATTCTTCCACACATTGTCTCATAGTCTCATGTAATGAAATTCGTAAATTATTCATTTGAGTAAGGTTGATGGATCCGTACTAAGTTAGCCAATTTTTGAACTAAGTAGGGATGACAATTTTTGACTCATGAGATTAAATTTAGTTATTTCAAATGAATCAATCTATAGGCCAAGTTTGGACTCGTAATAATTCGAGACTTAATTATTTTAAATAAAACGACGTCGCTTTGTCTAAAAGAGTCGAGTCTCGAGTAAGTTTGAATTTGAGCAATTCAAACCGGGATTTAATTAAAAAACATTATTATATATTTTTAATTTTTAATTTTTTTTTGGTTACAACTAAGAGAAAAGAAAACTATCTCATAAAAGAAATACCACAGGCATCAGTCCATACAATCAAGGAGAGGGCTGCAGGAATATCATCCCAGACCTGAAAATGTGAAGCAATGCCATGATCCAATTTAGCCAGACAATCGGCCACAAAATTACCTTCACGAAGCACAAGCCGAATAGAGCAACTCTAATTCCTAGCAAGTAAAGCTTGAATATCCACAACTAAAACAGACAGGGGATGAGAAGAGATAACACCACAACTCACCATCCGCACCGCCTTCATACTATCAGATTCTACAATGACTTGTCGAAAATCTTGATCCCACGCAAAAATCAGACCATCTCGAATGGACCATAACTCCCCTACCAAGATAGTTGAAACACCAATTCGAAAAGAATATCCCCCTAGCCAACGACCAAATGAATCACGCAACAACCCTCCACCACTAGTCAGCCCAGGATTAACAATAGAACTGCTGTCACAATTCAACTTCACCCAACCAGATGGCGACGCAGTCCAACCAATCCAACGCCTCACACCATGAAGCTTCAGATATGAAACAGAAGTCAGGGACACATTCATTGCAACTTTAAAGATACAGTCATTCAAAATTGCTAAGGAAAGAAACTCCTTTTGAAAGATCAATAAGCTCCGAGCTTTCCATAACCACTAAATACCTGCCAAAAACCAATGTGCCTAGGTAAGACCAAAAGGACCCACAGTATGAACACGCAAATTCAAAGCTAGCCAATCTACCAAATTTGTCACAGTAAAAAAATTAACAGGAACATCCGACTGCTGCCACCAAGCAACCGCACGACTACAATCATGCAACAAATGCAAAGGAGACTCAGCATATAAAAAGCACAATCTACACAAATTAGAAGTAGCCAAACCCTGTGCGAACCTCAACGAATTTGTCGGAAGACATGAGTACCCTAGCAACCACAAGAAATGTTTGAATTTCGGTGGACCAGCGACCTTCCACAACTAAGAAAAATAAGATGAAACAGGAACATTAGACATCTCTTCTGAAAGAAGTGCTTTATAAGCTGCTCGAACCGAATATGCGCCATTCGGAGAAAAACTCTAAGACATGATCCTGCACTGAAGTAAACAAAGGTAAAGAAATTGCCCGAATAAACTCCCTGAGATGATCCGGAATGGTAGAACGTAAGTCTGAAAAATCCCAAGAACCATCATTAATTATACGCGCTACCCGAAAATGTTCTTCCTCTACTGTCAAGCCATCCATATGATCTATCAAAGGACCTCCCGAGCACCAATTATTAAACCAAAGACAAATCTGAGAACCATCACCAACCCTCCAAACCGAAAGAGGAAATAACAAATCAAAACTTTTAACTACCCCCTTCCATAAACTGGAATCCGAACCCTTAGCAAAA
>JAOTBA010005042.1:0-11002 GCA_025629845.1 Erythroxylum squamatum
CTCTCAATCCTCCCTTAAAACAACTCATAAATACCATTAATACATTAAAACAGAACATACATCTATTTATTGCAACAACAACATTACACATATTTCAACTCCTCTATCATGATCATTTACCACTAACTATCATCATATATGTTTCATTAATAAAGCCATGAAGATCAAACATGTACTTGTTTAAACTTCAAGTTTCTTAAAAAATCATGTGAAACCCCAACTCCTTTCATGTTGGACCCCGTTTCTGAAGCCCAACATCCTGAGACATAAGCTTTGTGCTGAAAATCTGAAGGGTCACTTGCTGTCATTCCACATTTGTGGCGAGCGCACACTAGTCAAACCTCAATATCATAAGTTGACTTCTTCATAGAAATTGTAACCTTAAGTCTCTAGATCATTTTGAAACAAGAAACACCTCAATCGGAGTTGTATTGCTCAAGATATCCTCAAAATACCAAAACGTGCACATACTCCAATTATGCTTTCCTAACCGACCTCTCACTTGTTTTAGCACAAACTTCCTTAATTTAACTCCAAATTGTACAAATTTTTAGTCGGAGTAAGATATATGTCCTAGGAAACCATTGGTCTAAGAATTACTTCAATTGAAGGTCGGATGAGGGATTTATGCCCTAAAGAATAGACCATGTTCACATCCTAAATCGATTTGAACCTCTCTTGGCACGAATGCCATAACTTTTAACCTAGATGTCGGATTGAGTTCGTTTTTGTACTATTGGAAAGAATACATCTAGACCTACAACTCTCATGAAGACCATAAAACCTGATTCTGTCCCTAAGAAGGTCAAAATGCACAATCTTTCCAAAGTATGTCCGTTAAACGGACATGCATGTCCGTTTAATGGACATGAATCGACCTTTGGAGACCAAATGACCCGAGAAGGTCCGTTAAACAGAGATGCATGTCCGTTTAACGGACATTGACTGGCCAAAGAGGAATTTTACACCCGAGAAGGTCCGTTAAACGGACATGGCTCCCCAAAGCCCCCATGCCTCTCCAAAGCTTCCCCAAAACCTATCTAAACACCATGAATACTTCTAATCTTCCAAAATTCATCTATACCATGCCAAAACACTTCATAATCTCTTAAACACCAACTTCAACTCATCCAATTTCTCAAATCCCAACTCAAATGATTCATCAAAACTACAAATTCAAAACATTTATTCAAGCCATCACAAACACAAACCTAAAGCAACATCCTAACTTATAACATGCATATCTCTCCAATTCCACATCCAACAACCACAAACATCATATCGTTGGAAAGATCAAAATATCCTTTATAACTTCCAAGAAGACAAATTCATCAATTCTACTCATAAAATGCTAGGATTCCACTTGCATTCATAACACATTCCTACCCATATGACAACTGAAAATAGCCATGCAAAGATTTGAAATTTCATGAACCACCATAATTCATATGCATTTCATTTACCATCAAAATAAGTGTTTTACAATGCTTTAGTGGGCGTTTTAAGCCACTTACAACATAACGCAAAATACAACTTACAAAGGCAACTATTTTCTCAAAATGCATCTAAAGTATTGTTTTACAATTTCAAACTTCAAAAGATCAAAAATAACAATAATGCAAATCGGAGTGTCGCCTTGATGCTCATCTCGATCACTCGCTAACTTGTTCGTCACCTGAGGTGGGGAAAGTGAGGGGGGTGAGCTTACGCTCGTGGGTAACACGTTTATATCTGGTATCAAGCAAATCCATCGCGATATTCATGATTATAACAAAGTCTCAAAAACATCCATAAAGCATACATTTCTTAATTTTATCGAACCAAAACACAATTCTCATAATGCAAGCACTTTTCAAACTTGTCAAATACACATAAACATACAAACACATCACAAATGGCTTGGTAAGTCCATAAACATGACGAACTACATAATTCCATAAAATGGCCTTGTGTAGTCGTATACTTGAGGGAGTCCTGAAAGGAGCTCCGTGCCTCTAGCGGGCAGGCAGGAGAAGCCTTTTTCTTGGTCAGCGTGCACGCGACATTTCTTGGATGGACTATACCTAACCCACATAACATGTAATTCATGCATTTAAAAGGTTTTGCCCCACATGGCACATTCTTGAAAACTTTTCATGCACAATGACATATTACTCAACTTATCAAACACTCCTAAACCAAGCATAAAGCCATTTTCTTTTAACTCAATCAAAACAACAATTATCACAATTACACAGCAATTTGAATTTATTTTCATGGTTCACATACATCAACAAACATTGGCAAATTTTCAATCAATTCAAGAACCATAAATTCTCATTTATGAAGTAGTTGGACAAAGTCATTTATTACATTTATGGAAAGAGAATTTAATAGCTTATTAACTCAAACATAAAAATGTCACCCACCTGATTTTTCCTTGCTTAATTCTTGCTCAAATTGGCCTCTCCTCTTGCTCCTCTTGCCTCCCTTGGTTTTCTTCAACAATAACACAAAAACCCCAAATTAATACAACTCAAATTGGAAAACCTAACTAACCCAATACATGAAATTGGTCATAAAATCACTAAACCCATCCCTTTTCTATCCTCTTTGAACCAAGAACTCTCCAAAAATCCAAAATATTAACCATTACTTACCTTCAATCTTCACCTAATCAAAGGGTTTCTTGGCTCAAATGGTAGCTTGGACCTTCCTCCACCTTTCTCCTTCTTAGATTTACTTCAAACACCCTCTAGAATGCTTAGAAATCAAAGCTCTAACTTTCCTTCTCTTTTCCTCCTTTCTTTTTCTCCTCCACGCCTCTTTCTCTCTCCTTTCTTTTCAAATTTTCGTCCCTCTCTCTTCTTACATGTAAGCCATTCTATTTCTCTCCCTTTTATACTCTCATTAAAGCCACAAAGTCTAATTTGCCCTTAATGAAAAGCCTTGGTTCCTAAATGTTTAAGTGACTTGCCCATATTACCCTTAATGAGCCCTTACCACTTCTAACACATTAATCTAGTCATTAATGCCATTAAACCCTATTAATACTACCATGCTAATTAATCCCAACACAATTCAACCTATCGAGACCTCAAAATCAAACTAATCATGCTTAATAAAATAAAAAAAATTCAGGGGCCAACAAATTTAGGGTGACGAGAATATTGCTTTCTTCCATAGAGCTATCCAAACGAGGAAATCTACTAACAAAATTGTCTCCTGATGTCTAATGGCACTCAACTTCACACACAAAAAGACTTTATGTATGTAGCAGTGAATTACTTCAATCAAGTGTCACTTCTTCTACAAGACTCCTTGAACAAATCATTCAACAAAAAATATGTCTAGGTGAAGTTGAGTTGCTCTCATCCACGGTAACTCCAACTGAAATAAAATTGGCAAACCTAACTTAACTTAATTTTAAAAAATTAAAAAATGAATTTTAAATGAATAATATTTCTAAAAGAAAGTTAAATATATTAAATAGTGATACAAAAGATCTAAGTAAAATATTTTGCTGGGAATTAAATTTAAATAAAAGTAAACAACTTTATAATGTTCAACATTGTAATAATAAACCGTCACTTGTAGATTTATTATTTTAGGAAATATGTCAACCAACCTTTAAAGAATGAAAATGACTTGAATAAAATAAGAACTAGGCTAACTTACATAAAGAATGAAAATGGAAAAGTTAATTAGGTTAAATAATATTTTTACAATAACATCTCACTAGAAAATGTCACTGATATGCACGGTCGAGGAAGATTCAAGAGTATGCAACTTTACCCCTAACATTAGAAAGACTATTTTCGAGAGATCCACTTAAAACATAATAAAATAAAAATGAAAAAATAATAAAAGATACATATTAAAATAATAATGTAGTAATAATTAACAAAATAATAAATAAATAAGTACAAATAAAAATATAATAATAAATAATAAAATTAAAAAAAAAACAAGTTAAAGATTAAAGATTAAAAAAGATATAAATAAATAAATACACAAAAAAGAAGACAAGTAAAGAAATAAAACAAACAAGTCATTACAAGAAAATGTTTAAGCTAAGTAAATTGGGCCACAATGGCTCCTGAACTCAAAATATTATCTTAGTTGTTCTGTAGATTATTTAAAGGGCCTTTTGCTTCAACTAAAAATTATTATTTTGTTGGATTATAAATCCTTAATTCATTTAGTAACAAGACTCTCTTTGCTCTCTCTCTCTCTCTCTCTCTCTTCTAGTCCTTCTATAGCCCATTCATTTGAACATTTAAATAAATATAAGAATGAAAGCAAGATAAATAAGAAACTTAATTTTATCCTATTTTCTGGGTTTGGGCTTATAATAAACACTTTGCACTAAATATATTACTAAATTATTAGGGAAACTTATTTGATATGGACTTTTAGCGCCCTAATATATTTTTCATTATAATTTCTAAAAAAATAATTCCAAATGAAGTAGCAACTAGATAAATATAGTACAAATTTTCAAAAACAAGGTTTACAACCCTTATAGGCCTTTTTCCTTAGATTGGAAAGCTTTTTTTTGTGAACTTCTCTTCTTATAATGCCAACTTCGATGTCAGACATTATAAAAGGCCCTCATACAAGTTTATAATATAATTGTTAATAAGTCTAACTAAATGAAATGGACCTAATCACTTTATAAAGACAAACCCAAAAAATGATATCTTATAAATTTGAAACAAGGTCAAGGGGAATAATAAGGCTAATTAAAAAGGGAAACCTAAAGCAGGAGATAGGTTTTTATAAGACACAAATTTTGACATTAGGTGTTTAGTACACGACCTAACCCCTTTTCGAAGAGCAATAGGAATATAAAGATCTGTAATAGGTTTTTCTTCAGAAATGGAATGTAAGTAGGGAGTATCACCTGGAGAGTTTTGAACTGAAAGAGGCATACTCAAAGAGTTTCGGTCCTGCCCCGAGCTGGAATCTTGGCCTTGCTGGGAATTTTCGGACATCCTTTCCTAAGTCAAGTTTTTTAGGGTGTAAACCAATACGAATTTTTTCTTTCTTTCATCTCCTTCAAAGGAATTATTATTTTCTACTGGGACAAGACTTAGCCCATCTTCTGTTTTTTCACTTTGGTCTTGTTCGAGTTGAGTTAAACAGTATTTGTTGGTGAGATGTTTGACACAAGTTCAGATATTGAATTATGCTAAATCTAGAAAAGATCTTCATTCACAAAGGTTTTGATGTGATCCGAATTCGGATCTTCATTATTTTTCTCCCCCTAAAGAGGAGACTTAGAAAAAGGTGTCATTTCAAAAAAGGATACATCCATGGAAACAAATATTTTTTCAAAGTAGGATCATAGCATTCATAGCCCTTTTTAGTTGGTGAATATCCTACAAAAACACATTTTCGAGCTCTAGGACCAAGTTTACTTTGGTTTGGGTCATGATTGTGGACCAAAACTGTGCATCTAAAGAGTTTAATGGGTAAATCGGATACTATCTGAGAGGATGAATTTTTCTTTTTTGAAAAAATTTGTAAAAGAGTTTTGAAATCTAAAATCTTTGAGGGCATTCGATTAATAAGATAGGTTGTTATGAGAATAGCTTCACCCCAAAAGTACTTTGGAACATTATTTGTGAAAAGTAATGCTCTGCAACTCCATTTTGTTTGGGGGTATCATTGCATGAACTTTGATGAATAATTCCCTTTTCAATAAAAAAACTCCCCAAAGTCTTATTAAAAAATTCGTTTCTATTATCACTTCTAAAGATCGAAATTTTTTCATCAAATTGTGTTTAAACCATGGTATAAAAGTTTTAAAAAACTTATTCAACCTCAGATTTTTCTTTCAATAAATTTACCCAACTTATTCTAGTGTGATCATCTATAAATGAGTCAAACCATTTTTTTCCAAGAATTGTTGGTGTTCATAAAGGACTCCAATCATCACTGTGAATTAAAGAAAATGGTTTAGAGGGTTTGTATGGTCTTGGAGGATAAGAGGCTCGGTGTCGTTTTACAAACATACAAATCTCACACTGAAATGAAGATGGATTTTTTTAATAAAAAGAGAAGGAAATAAATGTCTTAAGTAATGAAAGTTTAGATGACCAAGTCTATAGTGCCATAGCATTATTTCATGATTACTAAAAGAAAATTCATATTCAAAGCATAAACCACTGACTGGTAGTTTCCTTGGGATTGTTCCATCTTTAAAGAAATATAGTCCTTCTTTTTCCCTAGCATTGCCAATCATCCTCCCTGAGGCCGTTTCCTGAAACTCACAATAAGTTGGATGGAAATTAGCTTGACACTTTAGATCACGAGTTATTTTACTAATAGAAAGAAGATTACAAGACAATTTTGAAACATGAAGCACATTACAAAGAGTTATAAGCGGGGAAGCTTTGATTGAACCAATCTCGGCTATTGCCAAAAAAGATCCATCAGCAATCTTAACTTTTTTCTTTCCTGCACATGGATTATATGATAAGAACAGTTGGGAGCAATTTGTCATGTGATCTATTGCTTCGGAATCTATAATCTAAGGACTAGGATAAATACCAAAACTAGAGAGGGTTGTGACATAAGAATTACTTGGGCTACAAGAGAACATAAAGGAGTAACAAAGAACTGTGGAGGTTTAAAAAGTTTGTGCAGATGCTCTAACTATTCGTTTGTGAAAGGTTGCTCATCCGAGTTGATTGATTGCTCTTGAGAATCATCAGTTATGGTTTGAAGTGCCCTGCCATTCCTTTCCTATTTTTTCTTTAAATGTGTTGGCTTCCCATGAATCTTCCAACATGTTTCTTTAGTGTGTCATGGTTTTCTACAAAGATCACACCATGGCCGTTTATTCCTTTCTCCGTCTTCATCAGTCCCTCCTGAGTTCTGAGAGACAAAAGTTGAGTTCTCAGCCTCAGTTGGTGGTGCAGTATTGCTGAGCATGATTCTCCTTCTATTTTCTTCTTGCCGTAACTCTGAAAAAACTTCACGAATTGAGAGAAGTGGTTTCTACTAAGAATTCTTCCTTTTACCTCATCTAAGCTCCTATTAACTCCTGCAAGCAACATATAGACATGATCATTCTCTTCTCTTTTCTTATACCTTGCACAATCATTTGGATTCTCCCATTCATCTTCATAACATTGATTTAGTTCCAACCAAAGAGCCACCATCTCATTGTAATACACGGTAATCTCACGATCTCCTTGCTTGGATTGCCAAAGCCTTGATTTTAATTCAAAATTTTGTGAATAATTCTCCAAGTCTGAGTACGTTCGTCGGATGGAGTCCCACATTGCTTTAGCTGTTAGCAGGAACATGTTCGGCCTTGCAATCTTTACCTCCATTGAATTTAGAAGCCATGTTGTTACCAAGGAATTTTCCGCCCTCCATCTTTTAAAGCCAAGCTAATTTTCTTCTGGTTGCTTCTCTTCCCAGTTACGTACTCGAGCTTTCCTCTTCCTTCGAGTACAAGTTTGATGGACTGAGATGACTTAAGGTAGTTTGTTTCATTCAATTTTACGTACTCGAGCTTTCCTCTTCCTTCGAGTACAAGTTTGATGGACTGAGATGACTTAAGGTAGTTTGTTTCATTAAATTTCAATTTTTGAACAAAAATTTGTAAAGAAGAATTGGAATTTATAAGAACTGGAGTTTATTTATCAACACCAGTATATAGAGAGCTATCTGGGTTGGTTTCAGAGGTAACCTCTGATGTGTTTTGGGTTCTGCTTGCACCAGTCATGGCAGTCTTTACCATTTTTCAAATTTGAACCCTATGACTCTGATACTATGTAGGATTTTTTAAGAAAAACTTTATTACATTGAATTTATAGGGTACTTTGTACCCTTGGAAAAGACTAATAAAAACAGAAATAATCTAAATATAGTAACTACAATATACATTACCTTATTTTTAAGGATCCTTAACCCAGGGATTCGATTCCTTTATTCAAAAAATAGAAACAACTAGAAATTAGGAAAGCAAATCAAACTAAATCTTTTATTTTCTAACAACTTCTTTACAAAGCTATTAAAAATCTTTTCTATTTTATATATTTATGAAATGGGAATTATTTTCATCGTTCCAGTTAAATCTTGGTTAAAAAGAGAGCTCATATAAATAAATAAATTTATTTAAATATATGCTTTAAATCTATTGATTAAGGATATGCTTTGTATTTTGGTTGTATAATTGCTTTTATTATAATTTGATTTTTAATTGTCTTAGTTCTTCATGGTAAATAACTAATGTAGTTGTAGGATCATTATCATGCTAAGCATATCTGTAATTAATAGAACAACATAACATACATGCTCATATGACTCGAATAGCATCTGACAAGTCACGAGAAACAATAATAAACCTCACAATCAAATCACATTGAATTACATGTAGTGATAAATCAAAATGAATCACTAAACACGCAGCACATACTAGATGCTCTAGACACAATTTCAGTAGCTGAAATCTAATAAAATGGAATCCTTGTTTCATTTACGATGGCATGAGCCAACTTTGTCTTCCCACAACCAGGCGGTCCTTGAAGTAAGATACCACGTATGGGATTGACTCTGAGTCGTTATGGAACATGTGGGTGATAAAGAGGGACAAGCACTTCCATTATCAAATTCCATGAACCAAGATATCACTTATGGGATTGACTCTAAGTCGTTGTGGAACATGCGGGAGATAAAGAGGAACAAGAACTTCCACTATCAAATCCTCCAACACAGCACGTACTAGATATTGTAGACACAATTTCAGTAGCCGAAATCTAATAAAATGGAATCCTCGTTTCATTTGCGTTGGCATGAGCCAACTTTGTCTTCCCACAACCAGGCGGTCCTTGAAGTAAGATACCACTTATGGGATTGACTCTGAGTCGTTGTGGAACATGCGGATGATAAAGAGGAACAAGCACTTCCACTATCAAATTCCATGATGCAAGATATCACTTATGGGATTGACTCTAAGTCGTTGTGGAACATGCGGGTGATAAAGAGAAACAAGCACTTCCACTATCAAATCCTCCAACACAACACATACTAGATACTCTAGACACAATTTTAGTAGCTGAAATCTAATAAAATTGAATCCCCGTTTCATTTTCAATGGCATGAGCCAACTTTGTCTTCCCACAACTAGGAGGTCCATGAAGCAAGATATCACTTATGGGATTGACTCTGAGCCGTTGTGGAACATGCGAGTGATAGAGAGGAACAAGCACTTCCACTATCAAATTCCATGAAGCAAGATACTACTTATGGGATTGACTCTGAGTCATTTTGGAACAAGCTAGTGATTGAGAGGAACAAACACTTACATTATCAAATCCTCCAACAGAGCACATACCAGATACTCTAGAAATAATTTTAGTAGCCGAAATCTAATAAAATGGAATCCTCATTTCATTTGCAAGGGCATGAGTCAACTTTCTACTGCTAGAGCGTAATTTGTTTCCCTTTCCCATAGGTCTGTCATTTCCCTCTAAGGAATAAGAAAGAATCCTATGGATGTAAAATTAAAAACAGGCGAAGGCGAGGCCACTAGGACTGGGAGTCCTATGCCTGCCTCCTATACTAGTACATAAAAAAAAAACTGAATATTAGGGAACCAATGTGTGGATCACCTAGCCTCAATCGCAGCCCTAGTCAGTCCAGGCTTGCATATTCTCCAGGAGCCTCCGATGATAGTAGTGGAATTAATTCACCGAGATAAGTAAGGCACGTTGTACTGCGCTAGTAGCTTGTAATTGGTTTTTTTGTTTTTCTTTCCTTTATAAAAAAAACTGAATATTACTTTTTATTTCTTATAAGTATATTTCCCTTTCAAGCACGTCATAAATAAAGAGCTCAAGTTTACTTTTCCCAGGCTTCCCTTTCTCTAACCAAGTAACCAACCAGACTATTATTATTAGTTACTTCCTAAAGGCTAGCCCTCAGTTAGGGCTAGTTACCAAACCACCATGGCTCTTCCCTTTTCCTGATTTTCAATGCTATTTTGTTTTCTATCTTCACCTATCATTACTTTGTCTACCTGTGGTCCCAACTCTATTTCCTATTATTAAGTTCATCTACTCCATGCTTTGACCTATCCTTATTAGGCTTAGGATTTTCTGTGTGTTCTTTTCCTTGATATGATTCTAATCAAAGTTTGCTTATGGGTTTCAAAGGCCTTTCATAGAGGTAAAAGCATTGGAATTGTTGTATGCAAGATGGGGGAGCATCGAAACACTACATTCAGAGGCTACATTGTTATGCTCGTTGTCGTTAAACCTTATCGAGGAAGGGGCATTGGTAATTGCCCTTATTACTTTTGTCCTGCTGGTTTATTTTTCAAGTTTTTGCATAGCTACATTATGTGATTTTGAGACTCTCCTTTGAGGTTCGCATGTTGTAACACTATAATGTGTAACTAATATTCATTGGCATAATACTATTTCAGCTCTCCATGTTGGTTTGGGGTTGATAGTATTTCTTCTTTCTTTATTATTTTGTTGTGGTTGATCATTTGTTTAATCTCAGTATGGTTTTCTGTTGTTCATATTGCAGTAACTGAACTTGTTACTCGATTGATTAAGGTGATGACAGAATCAGGATGTGAAGAGGTATATCTCTTTTTGCTTTCCCCCTTTAGAGTTCAAAATGTGAAACTTTGAGCAAAATGTTCACTTGCATCTTTGTATCACATGTCATCTTGACAAACTCTTAGTGGCTAATGCATGGGTTGTTTAATCTTTTTTTCATGCCTGAGATGGAAAATGCTATGTTGATTTTTTAGTGTCAGAAAAGAAAAGGAAAGGATTGATTCTAAGCAAGTTGGATATCAATTTTATAGAGTTTGAAAATTGAAAGAGTTTAACTACAAATGCAGTTTACATTTAAATGCCAAAAGGTTCCAAACTGATTTGATACTTCTTTAGTAGAACTTAGAAGTTCAGAAGTACTCCCTCCTATTCAAAATAAAAGTCGTTTTAGAGGGATTTTAATTATTCAAAATAAGTGTCGTTTGTGACTTTTT
>JAOTBA010005087.1:0-10999 GCA_025629845.1 Erythroxylum squamatum
TCGCAATTAGGAGTCAAAAAGTTCATCAAAAGTTATGAAAATGCAGCCAATTAATAATGTAAACTTGGGCTCAATCACAAGCGTTAAACTCATAACATCTGCATTTTGCTCTTTCCCAGCTACTGGCGTTTTTGTCTGCTCATGCTGTCATTTCTTGCTTCATGTTGTGCCGTTTTGCTCCTAGTTACTCCTTGCTTCTGCGTTGCGTTTAATCTCTTGCCTTGTCCAACTGTGCATCTTCATCTGATCATCTATGGTTCCCTTCTTATGTTGCATCGTTTTCTTTTGGCGTAGACTGCTCCATGCCTTACCTCCTGGACATTTGTTGCGTTTTCTTCATCTTACTTTGTCGTTTTTGTCTCTTTTTCTAGTTTTCCATCTTCATTCTCTCCAGTAGCTGTAAGATTAATTAAATTAATGTCTTGCATGCATGTAAGACATTAATATCACATTGAAGATAATTTCTGTGCATAATTTATGTAGCTCACGTTCTTTACATTTTTTTTCCTCTTTTAATTTTCTTATTGTCTTTTATTTTTTTTCTTCTTGCTCCATAAAGACAAGTAAAAATTAATCTTTAGAAAATGGCAAAAATACAGAGCTTTTGACTTGCTTTAACTTCTTTGCTTCCGAATAGTGCCTAAAATCACATATGAGTCAGTGAGTATCTGAAGCAATTTAATGTCATTAATCGCTAAGTGTTATAAAATAATTAAATAATCAATTAAGCACATATCAATTTCCCCCACATTTAGCTTTTGGCAATCCTTAGGTAAAATATCAAATTAAGCTCATATACCCAAAAACACTAACTCATTTCCCATATGTTCCAAGAATGCATAATCATAAATAAAGATGAATGACTTTCAAAAGTCATAGCAAGAAGTCAACATTCCAAGCTTTTACTCATGATTAATCAATATTCATCATCTTCAAAAACTGAACAATCTAATGGTAGACTTGGAAAATGTGTTTAACTATATATCCACAGGTACACTCAACACCATTCATGATCATGTCATTCCACAACTTTGTATATCATTTCATTTCTCCACCACTAATGTTCACATGCAAAATCATAGATCAAAGGACTTTTCAAGGTTGTAATGTGGACAAAGGTAAAGTGAGATGAATTTGGATCAAGTAACATGAAAGTCATCAAAGCTAGTGAAACAAAAGTAACATTCAATGTGATATCAAGTGCATAAGTTAACACTCATAAAAAAATTAGGTACCGTCAGCTATGACGAATGCAACATTTATATTTCACAACTCATTTCGACTCTCACACACAAACCACTTAAAGCATATACCAATCCGAAGGAATCACTCATACAATTTATGCCAACAATACATTGAAACCACAAGAGTGAACCTTCTAAACCAACATCTACCTCATATTCAGCCTACTCAAATAACACATTTATTACAACTCTAGGAAGATGCATTAATTATGAATAACTTTGCAAACTCATATGTACTTCCTCCTTGATAAATTTATTTACACAAAAAAAAATTATTCTTATTCATATTCTTATTCTTTCTTTCTTTTCATTTTCTTTCTTTTCTTTTCTTGTGCTTTTCTCTTTTCTTCTTTCTTTTCCTTTCTTTTTTTTAACATTAAAAGAAACTCTACTAATATGAAAATTTCAATGATAAGACATAATAAAACATCCAAACATTAACTAACCCACACATATGTACACCCCCACACTGACACTTTTGTGCATCCACAAACTCACCAATCATAAATGCTCCAATAATTTTATGACTTGGGTAAGACATTTAGTTAAGTTTAAAAGGATAAAATCTGGTTTATACAAAAAGGAAGGTATAAACCTTAAAGGGGGCTAACAAGGGAAAAATCGTGTCAATAGGGTAGGCTATTTGGCTAATGTAGTTCGGAAAAACAAAGAATGCCTAATCATTTCCATATTAATGCATGTGATAAAAATGTAGTCTCGAATAGAAATTCAAAGCAAAATAAGGATGTACATATCATGAAGGTCACACGTTATCAAAAGACAATGAGACTGAAACGAAGGTGTCAGTCTAATAAGGCTTAAAATCTCACCGACTTTGTTTACCACTAGTCACTACTCTTCTAAAGATAATGCATATCGACTAATCACAAGAGTAAAATACATGCTAAAGTTGCTATGAAATTCTCTAGTCATTTCATTATCTACTCATTACTATATAATCCTAGAAGCAATAGAAAACGAGAAAATGTTTGTTTTATTCTTTCTCTCATTTTGATTGAAAACTTAAAACAAGCAAGAAACGAACCAACAAAGAACACACATGCATAAAAAAAAAGAATTGCGAAAAGGTAAAGAAAAGAAATTTACTTCCTTTGGGTTGCCTCCCAAGAAACGCCTTGGTTTAGGGTCGCTGGCTTGACTTCATACTTTCCTCAGGTGAAAAAAGTATGATCTTTTGGTGGCATATGCGGTTCCTTCATGTTAGATTCTTTCGGAGATGGCCTTGGTTGATAATCGATCATATTTAGTGTCCTTCCTATCCTTAGACTTTCGATCTCTATTGAGTCTATATTTTCTTAAAAGATCTCGAATGCCTCTTCACCTTTTCCTTCCTCGTTTAATTCCTCTAACCTACTAGGCAAAAGTAAAGAGTCATTCTAAACAACAAAATGGAACTCAGTATTTACATCCGAGCTAAAAGATATAGCTTTTTCTGCCTCAAGCTCTTCCTCAACTTCATCTTCACATGCAATTCCTTGAATATTGCTCTCAAAATTCTCAAGCTTCTCATCACTTTGTAAAGTTTCCGCACAAACATCCATTGGGTACTGTCCCGACCCTGAACCACATCGAGCACATGACATCTACCGCATACCTAGGCTAAGGATACTCACGGTATCCTTAACCTGACTATGCAAGGCTAACTGAATATCCTTTGAAAACATTTGGACAACACAATGACTGTATTTTGAAAATCCCAAACCTCAATTAAAATACCTATAAATCAATTTTAAACGCACTTCTATATTCAGATTTAAAACTTTACCATAACTTCTAGACTTTTAAGTCCATTCAAGAGCAATCTCAACAACAATACAAAAGGCTTATACACAAGGTCATTTACAAACCACAAGACAGTCAAAAGTTAATTTACAAAATCATAAAGCATATCAACATAACCAACTTAATAAAAACTGTTCATGAGCCACTATATAAAAAAGTTACAAAACAGAGACTACCCACGTGTAGTAATGCCCGAAAATGTCAAAAGATCGTACGATACACTCAGAGCTTCAAGCTTAACAAATTAACCTGCATGGTTGGAAAGCAGAGCGGGTGAGTACACTATGTACTCAATGAGCAGGAAAAACATATATCGCAAGCAAAACCCAATACACACCAAGACGGTCTAGATAACCTAAGGACAGATTTTTACATGCATCTAGCATGCTCATAACCACCTATGAAGTGAACATACATGACATAGAAACACATAAGCCTAGCCTATGACTCAACATACACTAGTTAGGAACCACATAAGCCTAGCCTATTAATCACTCATCCAATGAACATAGGTTCCAATTCTAGTATACAAAAGCAGAAAAGCATCACAAGTATAATCAAATCTCGTCAGGAAAACAAATATCAAAATAGGCCAAAACAATCATGTGTGTCGCCACTAGTTAGTTAAACTAGTGTGCACACCCACTGATTCTTAGTGTTGGCTCGACTTTCATCCGTGATGAGTTCAGAACAAGGTTAACAAGAGCGTCATGAACCTAGGTGATGACCTCATCGATAACCAAACCCCTAGGTGTGCAATCATCTGCAAGTCCCATAGAAAGACATCGATACAGGGACTCAATTTTTATGTACCTAGCACACGATTGGCCAATCGTTATCCACCAATCGCAAAAATCATATACAAATATTAAGTTTTAAAATCAAATAAGGCACTATACCTTTATTTATCAGTCCAACCGATAAAATGGAACCTTGTCGTAGCTCTAATCCAAAAGACAACACATAGATGCAGCATACATGACTCGGTTATGCATATGTAAGTTCTAAAATATTATTTCATGCAATAAAAGCCATCTTTTGCACTCCAAGTGCAAAGTTATTCAAAATTGTAGTTTCAGAAAATAAAACGTTGTCCTTTGCACATCAAGTGCAAGTTTGTTGAAAAATATATCATTTCTCAAAATATGTAATAAAAACATCAGTTGCACTCCAAGTACAAAGAGTTATTTAAACCAATGTCGCTTATTAAATACACTAGTATACTAGCATCCATTTGAGATTCAATTATATTATGCATTACCTAGGATTAAAATTCACATACAAGTCATCACACATGTATTGGGATGTCCTAATCCCATTTGAGAGATATGATTTCCCCAACTCATCTCAAAAGAAGGTGTACACTCCCTTGAATTCAACAATCCTCAGTACAATCTCCTGAATCCATAGCTCTCGAGCCTTTATACATACAATTATACAACGTATTTACTACTCAAACATGTATCTCATATTCATACACCACCACAACCAAATTCATCCCTAATCAATCATCATAAATGTTATTCTAATATATGTCAATAGGTCAATAATTCATTTACTAATTCAGCTTAATGTCTCCTCAACCATCAAGCTAACCTAACCTTATGTGCAATGTTTACATCCTTTTCTTCCTATTATTCTTTTATGAACAAGTTGTCTTCTTTTAATCATAACTCTCTCTAAAAAAATCCAAATACTATGATTCTTGTGCCCCACAAAACTAGACTTCCATTAGTCTTAATATATCAAAAAATTACACAAACAGCTTCTCCCTTTAAAATATAATCTCCATCCAAATTATGTCCTATGTCTGGTAAGATACAGACTGGCATCCAATACTCAACCCTCAATAAATCATTATCAATACATCTCCTAACAGAACCCTTACACAAAAGCATTAATAAGACATCAATAATCATTTTTAATGTTTTATACTTTCACTTATTCGAACTCTAAGGTCCTCAAAAATCGAGAAATAATACAAGGTTCTTACACAAGGGTCTATCACAGGCAGTATTAGGGAAATAAACATAACTCAAGCTTTAGTCACTATTTTGTCAAGCTACTTTCACATAGGTCAGGTTAAGACCTATATCTACAACTTTTATTCTTTGAGTTTCTTCAAATTTGTGCTCTAAGAATATGAAAAATAGATCGAAGGAGAAAAATGAAATTGAAACCAGAATTTCAGCTTACTTTGATAACTTTTTTCCTTATCCTCTTCTATTCCCTTTTTCTTTCCTTCTCTTTCTCATTTTTGTTTTTTTTCTCTCTTTTAACCTTATGGTCGACCTCCACCACTCTCACTTCTATTGCCTTTTTCATCCATTTTCTTTATAAAATTCAAAGGAAGTCAAACTAATCCATGTGTCACCATTCCATTGGTCCACGTGTCACCATTATATTAGTACATATGTTACCCTTTTATTGGTCCATATGTTACTATTCTACTAGTCCATGTGTCACTTAATTTAGGCTCCACATGTCACTCATTTAAGCCTCCATATTTCACTACTTGTAAGGCTAAACATGTCACTAATTGTAAGGCTACACATGTCTCAAATTGTAAGGCTATATATGTCACCATTTGTAAAGCTACACATGTCACCATTCTATTAATCCATATGTCACAAGTCTAAAGTACCATTTGTCACAAACTTAAAGACCACTTGTCACAATTATACTCAAGCCAGTTTTCATCCATTTAACTAAGTCATTTGTCACTTATTCCTAATACCACATGTCACCATTTCATTGGCCTAATCAACCTAAATTGCCATGCATCAATTTCTCTTGCTCTTTAACATTTTTCTTAGACTAGATGCACAAATCACCTCATCAATTACTCAATTGTAACTATAAATTCCCAATTCACTAATTATAATCCATCAATTCAAGTTGTTGGTAAATCAAAATGCAAAACATTGGGAATGCACATTCATATCACATTCATTTTCGTTCCATACCCCAAAATATGTCAATTGAGTACATATACTATCTTGCAATGTTTTCTAAATCATGATTCATATGTTTATACGAATATTATGCATGTGAATGAAACACACCTTGTAAATTATTAAATGAAATAACTCATGTGACTTAATCTAACTATTTAATCTCTTAACAATTTTAGGAGCAGGCAGGATATTACAGGTACACCTCGGGTTGATACAGCTGCTCCTCTTCATTTTGCGGTTCCAGATGATTAATATCTCCTTATCGAGGCAATGCATCTTGTTGGAATTGCAAAGCTTCCTGTCGGATTTGCTCTACACCTTGTTGAAACAACTGTTGCATATCCTATTGGAACTGCTGTATATTCTATTGAATTTGAAGATTGTTAGCAGCCATAATAGCAATTCTTTTAGAGATGTACTTGAGTCGTGTTGGCTCTCCGAATCTTAAACACTAGACCATGTATTTTGTGAAAATTTCCCTCCATCAGATTGGAATTGTAGACTATTCTACTACAATTGCAAAGTATTAGCGCTCACAATATTAATCAACTCTTCCAGAGATGGACCAAAGTTATGATAGGAAGCTTCTGGTCTGTATGAGAATTGCTGTGTGCGTCTTGCAAACTATCATAGAAACAATTCTGATGGTTGTCCCATCCATAACTAAAGTTAGGTTGATCAGTTCAACCTTAGTTATAGGATTAAGAATAAGAGATAAAGAAACAATTACTTCCATCCATGACTTTTTTATAAATCACAAACACGAAACAAAATAAAGAAAGGATCACAAAATAACTGAAAAGAAAGCAATTACGAACAAATATATACAGAACACCAGTTAAAATCACAAACAAAAATTAAAACATTGCACTCCCCGACAATGGTGCCAAAATTAACAGCACGTCGTAATGCTAGTCAAAATAAAATAACTAGACTCACCACTACTATAGTAGTAGGTATAGTTATTTTATTTGACTAGCATTACGATGCGCTGTCAGTTGTCCTGATGATCATCGTTTTACTTTTGGATATTGCATCTATCTTGGGCCCAATTTAATCTCTTCAAGTGCTAAAAAATAGCTTACTATTTCCAGATCTAGTGCTAAAGCTGAATATTAAGGCATTGCTCTAGCCACAGTAGAACTCTATTGGATCACTTTTCTTTTATGAGAAATTGGTTTCTCTACTACACTAACTCTCTGGTGTGATAATCTTGGTGCTACATTCCTTTCTTTTGATCCGATCACTCATGCTCGTACAAAGCACATTTTATCAGATACATTGCCTCTACTCTTCAATTGCTAATGTTATGACCAAGCCTTTTTCATCTTCAGCATTTCAATGTCTTCATCATAAGCTCACGATTACTACACATCATGATATTGAGGGGGGTTGATAACGTTTGTTCTACATGTATCTTAACTACTAAATCTTTGTAGATAAGATTATTCAATCTTTTTGGATACACGTAGATTAAACCAGACCATAATATTAATTGTAGATATATTCTGTAAATCTCTTATTATTTTATTTTTACTTGTATATAAAGGCTCATAAGCCTTTCACAAAATGTATCGAAACGCAATAGATATTCTATACACAATTCATTCACAATTCCTTTTAGTGAGCAGTAGAGGAAAGAGAAACATAAAAGAAAGGCATTGGAGGCTCCATAAAATTGCTTCCATTCCACCACCACCACAAACCACCATTATTACCATTCTTTGAGTTAAATATCACATGTTTCTTTTAGCTGATTAAGTTGAAACTTCTAATAAGTCGGTGAGAAGCTTAACCATGATAAGGACATGTTGGCTAACATATAGACGAGAAGCAGTAGACGTTTGTGCAAGAAAACATTTATATTTGTAATAATAATCCAAGTAAAAATTTGTCATTTAAACTTAAAATATATAATGCTTATATAATTAATATAATTATATTGAAAAGCCCATGTTACAGTTTCATTAGAGTCTAAATAAAACGTAAATGAGATAAAAATATCTTTAGGTGAAGTTTAATTAAGATTTATTTTTTATATCTTAATTCAAGATTGATCATTATCTTTAGTATTATATAAATCAATAATGTACAAAAAAATAGTTATTAGTGAATTACTTTTACATTTTTTGAAATGGTCGTTGAAAATAATATTGATGTTAGTAAATTTATCATCTCTTGTTAGAGTTGGGTTATACTTAATATATCTAATCTTTAGACTTGAAGACCTATAAAATAAGGGCAAGGAGTGTCTCTGATACAGAGATTATGACATTCAAGTCAGACTTATGATATTTGGAATTGTCTAAGTTAAACATAGTAAGATAGTGAGTTTACATCTTCCTTGAAAATTGTATCCTTTTATTCTTGAATAATTTAGAATAATCCTTGTTCATCCCTTAAATTGCCTGAGATTTATTTAAGTAAATGAATTTCATGACATTAACAAGGTAATGTATGAAATTGAGTCCTTAAAGAATTTTCAGGCATGTTACAAGTCAATGTCAATGTCATTTGTCCTAACTTTTATTAAAGATATGCATTTTACATAGGAGTAGTTATAACTAGGCGTGATGGGGTATGAGAGTGGTTGATCATGACATTGCATGTATATAAGTTTGCAAGTCTTTGTACACAAGAATCTTATGAGGGAGTCTGTTGATATTCATTTAAGTTTGTAATAACTAGTTCTTTAAGGTTACGGGAGACGAGAAAAAAAGGGAAAGTAGCAAAGTAGGTTCATATTTAAAAGCACATCGAGATAAACCTCTCTCATCTTCCTCTCCCATTTTCGTAATTTCTCTCTCTACCATCCTTCCTCTTTGACTCTCTTCACTAAAACTAACCTAACATTCACCCAAAATCAATGATTTCCTATATCATCTTCCAGATTGGAACAAGCTTAATTCATTTAAAGGTTGACACTACAAGAAAACAACACAATTTGCAACGTTTAAAAAATGTCACAAAATTTCAAAAAGCGTTACAGAATACAATTTGCGATATTTTAAAAAACATTACAAATAACGTCACCAAATGTGGTGCAAGCAAAAGGTTTCTGTGATGTTTCATATAAAACTTCACGAAAAATACGAACATTCCGCGACGTTTTAATTAACGTCACTGAAAGATTGGTCTTTTTGCGACGTTTTTTGAAAACATCATGGAAAGTCACATTCCGCGACATTTTTGAACATTCCGTGACGTTTTTAAGACGTCGTGGAATGTGACTTTCTGTGACGTTTATTCAAAAACATCACGAAAAGTTATATTATTTTTCTATTTTTTGAAAATCATTTTAATTTAATAATTTTTAATTTTAATAATTATTTTTTAAAATTCAAAATTTTTAAAATCTTATTTGGTTAATTACTATTCAATATTATTTTTGAATCTTATTTATTTAATAATTCTTTAATTTTTTTAGTATATCATTAATTTTAATAATTATTCATGTATCACAAGAATTTCATACTTGCAGACAATGTATTATTTAATTGCAATTCTCAAACATATCATAATACATTAATTAATATCAAAATAAACTAATTGCAATTCGCAAATATGTCATAATACACTAATTAATCTGAAGGTTCATCTATCATATGACTACCAAGAGTCCTTTATTGAAAGAACATCCATCAGACATTGTAGAAGTTTGTAAAACGTCAACGGACTACTCTTCCAATCTTCGTTAGCCTTCATTTGTCTTTCAATTTCTATACATTAAAGCCTTCCAAATGATTCGTCATCTTTCGTAGATTCAAAATAGTCTTCAAAGCATCAATTTTATTAATTTGGATCACCATCATTATATAGTGTGTTCTTCATGTGATTGGTCTTGTCTCTAATTAGAAATTGGGCCCCAACTCACCAAATCTTCCGATGCCAGCATCAATGTCATTGATCATTAAACAGCTCATCTTCCCCTGTAATAGTCATAGAAAATATACTGAACTCGATTACCATATATGGAAGCTAATAGCTAACAACTAGTTAGAATCATTTTACTAAAGGATCTCACAAAATGAGATAGTATCCCAACAAAATGCAAAAAGAGAATCCGCAAACAACAAAATGAGATAGAAAAACATGGAATAAGGTTGACGATAAGGAAACCATTTCATTCTCCATTATGTAATTATGTACATTTGATGAGCCATCATGCCATAAATGACTAAGTGCTTCCTAGCATTCAGTAATGCCTTACAGATAGTTCAACTAGATGGAACCTTATAAGCAAAAATTAAAAAACTGAATGTGGTTTCTACACTTTATCTAATTTTGGTTCACAATCATCTGTTTGACTTGATTTAATTTATGGGAATGGAAGTGGAATGCACATCAAAAAGGGTCAAAATGGTAAACAACATCAAACAGTTAATGTGCAATTTAGGCTGTGATAGGTGCTGTTCACAACATTTTAAGGGAAAAATAAATTCAAGCTCAATATTATTCAAAAACCAGAAGGTAGAACCATCTACACAATGGACAAATCCCTTACAATCTCCTGCTAACAACCTGATATAGTATACTGCTATCTAACTACTACTATCACTATTTAATTATAACTCTACTACTTTTTCCGTGTATAAACTATCCACTATCTTTCTCTGTGACCATTATTCTTAACAGTCATCCTTCCTGAATGAAAGATGGTAAGACTTCAAAACTACTGCATCTTTTAGACTAATAGAATTCCATCAACATCACTTATAATTTAGCTAGCTAGTCTGGGAACAGTAAACATCTAATGCTACAAATTTTTGTTCCAACATCAGTCAGCATATGAAAGATTAAAAAAAAGAACAAAAGAGGGAAAAAGAGGTGAGAGTTCAAGGGACAATACTTGAATACAACGCTGATTGAGCCCAAGTTTATATTATTAATTGGCTGCATTTTCATAACTGTTAATGTATTTTTTGACTCTTAATTCGTGATTTTGTGCTTAAATTAGCCCCTTGCGGTGAGCTTATGTTTTATGCAATTTGTTAG
>JAOTBA010005205.1:0-10987 GCA_025629845.1 Erythroxylum squamatum
CCCCCCCGCCCCCGACCACCCGACCCGACTTTCGCACCTTCTTCCTCAGATCCACCGCTGTTCTCCCTCGTGTTCGCCGGCAACTTCTCGGTCCAGGTGGCACGTCTTCTCCGACGGTTGCCGTCATCTTCTCCAGTGGTCGAGCTGCCCTGTCGATGAAGGTATGCCGATGTTTCTCCCCTTCAAATATAAAACAAAATTGATAAAACCGTTGTTGATGGTTGTGGTTGATTTATGGTTTGTTTCATGTAGAAAATGATGGATGTGTAAATGTTTGTGCATGGGATTGAGTTTCTATAATAGCGAATCAATCCGTATTAGAGAAATTTAGGGATATAGAAAGGTTTGAATTTTGTCATTGGAATTTCTTTTTTTTTTTATGTTGGGTTTGTTTTTTATTCCTGAACATGAATTATGGTATCAGTATGTATCTGTTAGATACTATTGTCAATGTTGATTACTGCAATAACGAAATGCAAACACTTCATCCTTAGTATCGTTGAAAAAATGGTTATAGATTTTCCTAAGCTATAAAGGAAAAAGGTAATACATCGTACATAGGTAAATGAATAACTATATTAATGGTGAGTTAGGCATCATACAAATTAAAATTGTTAATAAATATGTTGATATATATAGAATGTATTATTCATAAAAATTGTCTTCAATGATGATGTAAAGGTGACCAAGCAACAATTCTTATAAAAATAAAAGGCATGAATGAGAAGGTAAGATTAAAACATTTAAGGTTTAACCAAGAAACAATTCTTATAAAAATGAACTTGAATTCATATGAAAGTTGTAATGCTAGCTTGAAAACCTTAAACTCTATTATATGATTGAAGTTCATGGTACCTAAATACTTGTCTAAGTCTTTCATTTTATCTTAAGAGCTTCAATTTTTGCCTAAATCCTTAGATACTCCTCTTATTATGTCATTGTTAATTCTTAGAAATCCCTATATGACCTTTAGGTTTTTAAACCCTAAATACCTTTCAACTGTTTTAATTGTTAACTTATAGAAACCTCCTTAGTACTTTCAATTAAGAAGACTAATGTTGATGCTGGTTTTGGATGATTAAATGTCATGGTTATATAGCATGGTATTTTTCCCCTTTTCTTTTAACATTAATTTCTTCATGATATTTTATTTTATTTTTTATTTCTTGATTGTGTCGTACATTGTGAATTGGATTAGTATAGAATATGCGATTTAAATGTGGACTGAATTGAGAATATACATATAGTATGGAGACCCAAGTTTAGTTGTGGTTACTGTCCGATATAGAAGTGTAATTTTATTGCAGGATTGACCCTTCTTTCAGAAGGGGGATGTCCATTTTATAGGAAAAACTCTGCCGAATTTTCAATTGGGTCCTCGTAAAATGTGACATCACCGTTTTTAAATTAAAACAAGGGCTCCTTAGTATTAACTTATGATCCTATTGTGGAGGAGACTTATAATTTTGCAAATTATTGAGGATAACACTTGTTGGTTAAATTATTTCAGTATAGCTAATGGCGTTGATTGATTATAATATTGCATGGAAGTTGTTTTAATATATCCCGCTTTCTAAACTGTGAAGGAATTTGTTCTTGGTTGTAGAAACTCATTGGTTGCCAGTATTTATATTTTGAAGGAGATTTAAGAGAAGCTTTCGCAGGTATTGAAATGACATTCTTTTTCTTTTATGGTGTGACAATGTCAACAATGAATGTTCACACATTTTACTGACATTTGTATCAGTTTCTATATTTTTCATTTTACTTCCGTGATCATCATCTTCGTTGACGTATTTCAGGAAGATCCTTCTATGTGTCGGTTCAGTAAGTGATTATGTTATTTACTATGTTTTTTAATACTTGGTTTATTTTGGGTTTATGTTTGCGGCATGAACTTCCCATCTAAACTTCATGCATGTGTAATTGATTTAAGTTGCATGATGTGAAACTTGTTTGTGGTTTTAACTTCGGTTTATCATTGAAATAAGATAACATGAGTTTCACTTATATTATAGTTCCAATTAACTTAATATGTCAATCCGTTATTTCATTGATTCTTATTCCATCGTGATTAGCTTCTTTTTACTTTTCATGTCAAATTAAAATTTGTACACGCATCTTTTAAAAACTAGCTATATGTTAAAACAAGATATTAAAATAAGTATTCATATTTTTTGAATACTTATTAAACTAAGCACAAGTATATATTTAATATAGGACTATTAATATTAATAATCTTCTCGCATATATGATTACAAACATATATGTGAGATCTTCAGGATAGGTTCATTTTTTAGATTTGAACCCTTATAACCTTAACCTTAACCCATAACCTGTGATGATTGCTCATGTGAGGCGTATCGGTAGAAAATATGAGGAGCTTAGGAGTGACCACGAGAATTTGTTGTCTTTAATGACAAGTTGTATTTTAGATGTGAAGTAAGATTTGCCAAATATGAATGATACTAACTCATGATTCACTGTTTTAAATTAACAGTTATGCAGAAATGAGTTATGTTGATAGATCTTGGATGTATAGACGATTAACAGCTGATGGTTACATAAATCCTGACTTTGTTGCCGGAGTTGAAGCTTTCATTCATTATGCATATTCTAAACCTGCATATATGGATGGGCCAAAGATCAAATGTCCATGTAAAAAGTACAAACACAAATGTTTCCTTCCTATTGACGAAGTTAATGGGCATTTGTTAAGAAGAGGGTTTGTCCCCAATTATTTTGAGTGGACACAGCATGGGGAACTCGGCATTTGTAGCACCTCAAAGGGTAATCAAGCGGAATCGTCTGTCAACTTTAATGAGTTTGAAGCGGGGATTCCATTTAGGACAAATTATGAGGAGGCAACTGAAAATCCGTACATTCAAATGGTTTACGATGCAAGCCGTAATACCTTTAAGGAAAATATGGAAAATGATGAAGAAGAACCTAACCCACAATCAAAACAGTTTTTTGACTTACTACAGTCAGCAAACCAAGAGTTATGGCCAAATTGTGAGACAATGACTCAATTGTCTTCAATCACAATTGCTCGATTATTGAACATAAAGTCTGAAGGGCATATTTCGGACCGTAGTTTTGATAAAATTCTTAAATGGTATAATGAATCATTACCTCCTGATCATACAATGGTTGATAGTTTTTACAATATAAAGAAACTGGTAAGGGTTCTTAGTTTGCCTGTTGAGAAGATTGATTGTTGCAAATTGGGATGTATGTGATTGTTGCAAATTGGGATGTATGTTTTATTGGGGAGATGATGTGGAATTATAAAAGTGCAAATTTTGTTGTCAACCAAGGTTCTAGCCTAGAAAGCGTTCAATGAAATAGAAATTAGTACCTTGGAAGCGGATGTACTATTTTCAGCTAACTCCGAGACTTCAAAGACTATATGCTTCTGATGCTACTGCATCTCACTTAAGATGGCATCATGAACACGAATAGGAAGACGAAATTATGAGTCATCCTTTAGATGCACTGGTATGGAAACATTTCAACAACATCCATCTTGAGTTTACAGCTGAAAGTCGTAATGTTAAGTTGGGATTATTGACCGATGGTTTTCAACCTTTTGGTCAATTCGGCCAGCAATATTCATTATGGCCAATCATAACAACTCCTTATAATTTGCCTCCATAGATGTCTATGAAGGATGCATATATGTTCTTGACAATAATTGTGCCAGGCCCTTCAAATCTGAAGCATAAAATTGATGTTTTCTTACAACCATTGATATCAGAATTGCAGCATCTTTGGGAATATGGTGTTCAGACATATGATATGTCTCTGAAACAGAACTTTGTGTTGAGAGTGGCATTGATGTGGACCATTAGTGATTTTTCGGCGTATGTCATGTTGTCTAGATGGAGTACAGCAGGGAAACTAGCTTGTTCGTATTGTGGCAACTATTCTGATGCTTTTGATTTGCCAAACAGGGGCAAAGTGTGTTGGTTTGACAGTCACAGGAAGTTTCTTCCTCCGGATCATCCATTTAGACGCAATAAACAAAAGTTCATTAAGAATAGGATGGTAAAAACACCTCCTCCCCCTTACAAAGCTAGTGAAGAGATTTTGATGGAGCTCGATGAATTAGGGTTATTGAAAGTGACAGAATTTGAAGCTGATGAAGTTAATAGAAGCATTAGTCAGAACTTTGGTTGGAGAAAACGAAGCATCTTTTAGGATTTACCATATTGGAAAACTAATTTAATACGTCATATTCTAGATGTGATGCTTATTAAAAAGATTTTTTTTGGACAATTTGTTCAAACCATAATGAACATTGAAGGGAGGACAAAAGACAATGCAAAATCACGAGCAAATTTGCAACTTTTTTGTAGAAGAAATGAGTTACATAAGGATCTTCGCACCGGTAAATATCCGAAAGTATGTTACACTTTGGACAAACAACAAAAGGAAATATTGTGTGAATGGTTGAAAAGTCTAAAGTTTCCCAATGGTTATGTTTCAAACTTGTCAAGGTGTGAAGACATGAGGAAGTACAAATTATTTGGGTTGAAAAGTCATAATTGTCATGTGTTTATGCAAAGGCTAATTACAATTGCATTTCAGGAGTTGCTACCGAATAAGGTTTGGAAAGGGGTAACAGAAAAAAGTTTGTTTTTTAAAAGTTTAACATCATCCGAAATCAACTTCACTGAAATGAGACTCCTAAAAAGGGGGATTCCAGTAATTTTGTGCAAGTTAGAAGGAATTCTTCCTCTGAGCTTCTTTGATTGTATGGATCATTTTCCTGTGCATTTAACATACGAGGCAAAACTAGCTGGTCCAGTTTAATATCGATGGATGTATCCGTTTGAGAGGTTAGTCAAATTCAACCTATTGTAATTAAAGTGATAATATGTTCTAACTATAAAAGTGAAATAACCATCTTGTCTAATTTAGGTATTTGCATCACTTGAAGAAAAATGTCAAAAACAAAGCTAGAGTTGAAGGTTCGATACGTAATGCTTATTTAGTGGAGGAAGTTAGTACATTTTGTGGACATTATTTTGAGCCACATGTTCACACAAAAGAAAGAAAAGTTTCTCGTAATGACGATGGGGGGGTAGGGGAAACGAGTGTCTCTGATGGTAACTTATCCATTTTCACATATCTTGGGCGAGCATATGGACGTGCAACAAGAAGAATGTTAACAGAGCAAGAAATTCAGGCTGCTCATGGTTACATTTTATTGAACTGTGAAGAGGTTCAACCTTTCGTGCAGTAAGTTGAACATGGTTATATCAGTTTTCAAATTTTGTCGTGTTTATAGCTAAAATACATAATCATGTTTTTAGATTATACGAGGCATTGTTATGCAAGATCATCCCAAACAGCACACAGGATGAAGTAAATAATGAGGTTGGAAGATAGTTTGCACGATAGTTCGAGAGATATATAAGTTTTCACTAACAAAAATTTTCATAATTTAATTATAAGATTTAAGTGTTGAAATAACATTATACTCATTGATATGATAATATCTTTTTATGTAAGCCTTCGAAAATCCAATAGAGAACAAGTTCATTTATGACCTTGCTAAGGGACTTTTGCGAACTGTTAAATCGTATCTGGTGTATTTCATTAATGGATACAAATTTCATACTGAATCTCATGGTCATAGCATGTCAACAATAAACAGTGGAGTTTCCATACAGGGTGAAGTGCTGGATTACTATGATAAAGTAATTGAGATACTTGAAGTTGAGTACCTTGCATTGCCAATCAAGCTAACTATGATATTTAAGTGTGATTAGTTTGACCCGACTCCAAATGTTGGAACAAAAGTGCATAGCCGATACAATCTTGCTGAAATCAACAGCTGAAGAAGATTGAGACAATTTGAACCTTTCGTGTTGGCTATGCAAGTGAAACAGGTGTGTTATGTCCCTTTTCCCAGCTTACGACGAGATAAGTCAGACTGGTTGGCAGTTTGAAAAGTTAAACCTAAAGGGATTTTTGAATCACATGGAAAAGGAGAAAAGAGAATTGAAACTGAAGCGTTTCAGGAAGATGCTTATTTTATAAATGTATCTGTCACATATGATGATAATGAACCTTTGAGCGATCCATCTAACAAATATGTTGACATTTGATCTAGAGAGGAGGACGAGGGTCAGAGATTTGAAGAGGAGCCGGAATTTGATTCTTATTCTTCAGAAAATGAAGGTGATTGTAATTTACAATTAAGTGATGATGGCGATTAATTTGTGTTTGTATGCGAATAATTTATTCGACAAAGAAGATCATTTCAAACTTTTCAATATATTGTATGAAATATTTAATTCTAATTCTTAATCAAGGAATGTCAACATGGCATCTGGTGCACGATGGTAGTAATTCATTCCGTTGGGAGGAATGTGGGAAAATTGTCCCTGCCGAAGGATTACACAATGCAGCAAAAATCTCCACTTTTTTAAGTAATGATCATTTGCCTTCCATGGTCGATCTTCTGCTTCAAGGTGTATAGTATTATCTGAACAAATCCACTTTCCTTATTATGTACATCTAATTCCCGTTTATGAAGATATTATATTTATTAACATTTGATGGTATAAACTACATGTTTTAAGCTTGCTTACATCTCGAAGATGACATATGTGCTGAAGGGGACGGGAGCAATGACACAACGGTCGATGAAGGATTAGGAAAATCGGTTGCTTTGAAAAAGTTGCCAATTGCACATAGCTCGTCTGTCAATTCACGTACCTATAAGTTTTCGTGATAGCTTCGTTTAACTAGTATCAAATCTGACAATATGTCCGTTCTATACTAATTGTGTTGTAGGTAAACCGTTTCCTACCGTTTCATCTACAAGTTTAGCAATAGTAGAAACGTTGTTGCAAGAAGGTGTTCAAAACCTTACACATGAGGGAAGAACTTTCACTGCTTCCATTGGTGCGTTCGAACATGCCAGGACCCTTCTCGAGAATCCAGCCATCGGGGACTCATTTACCTTCACCGACTCTCATATCACATGGAATCCAACTAAATAATTATTTCATTGTGATTTATTTATGCAATACACTAGACTCAGCTTCAAACTTATTACATCATTGTTCTATGACTGTAACAATTATATTTATAATTGAATTCAAAGTTTGTACTTTAATATGATATTCAACAAATCGCAATAACCTATTATAACTATTCTGTAAAGCATTGTAATAGTTCAAATTCTTATATTTCTACAAACCGCATTAAACAATGAATTTTAGGTAGAAATATGAGACCAAAGAGACAACGTGATGTAATGCGGCCCAGGTTCAGGCGTATGTTCAGCGGTACTTACTGTGAGGGTGGACCATCACAACCTCCAACTGCAACAGAATCACCACCTCCACCTCCAGAGCCTCCAGTTGCAGTTGAAGCATCACCTGTTGCCCTTGATGTTTCACCATCCACTACTCATCTATCATCCACTACCCCTATAGCGGATGTAGGAGATGATCACCTGCCTAGAGCTGAGGGACCTGATGGAAGAAAATATATCATAATAGTCAATGCAATGTAAGTGACATCACATGAAACACTATATATGTTTATCTTTTTTCAAAATTGTATAAAATTATTTGTTCTTCTATTAGGTTTATTCCGTTTGGACCGTGTTCCAGACATATGACATCTACATTTAAGGAGATGATTAATCCTGAGGGTTATGCATGGAAGAAGATCTCTCAGGCCACAAAGGCATTTTACTTTCAAGAGTTTGAGGTATACGTATGGACATAATTTCCTTTTGTCATTTATTTGTAAACATTAATTACATAAATAATAGTAGATTATAAGTACTCGAATGTTTTCCTTTCAATTTCAGAAATAATTTTACCGGGATTCTGGTATCGACGGGGTCATACATGGTCTATGGGAGAGGTGAACGCGTACACGTTATCGTGACTTTATTGGTGCAATACATAAGGTTGGTGTATGACCACCTTTTATTCTGAGGGCATACGGAGTCGTTGGCAGGAGTACTGGGCATCACCTGAGGCAATGCACATATCAGGTCGTAACTTGACAAATAGACGTGGAGGCCCAAGAGGAGACAGTCTTCCCGTTCATACAGGAGGATCAATTACCCACTACGAGCATGCAGAGAGACTTGTAAGTATCTAACTATTACACTTATTTTGTAATTATTTAATTTGTTATTTTTCAATTTAAATTAATTTGTGAATGTTGTGATGATGGATAATAATCATGGTATAAATGTCTAGTGCCATATATGGCTGTGGTCAGTTATTTTCTTTGTTCAACAGGGAGGAATATCATAAAAATAAAGGAAACTTTGCTGAATTTTTTATAAATTCTACTCTAACTTAGAACATTTTATTATTATGTAGGAAAAGTCTACGGGCGTAAGACCTACATCCTGTCAGTTGTTTTTGCATACTCACACTAAGAAGCATGACGGTGTGACATTCGTCAACAGTCGATGTAGAGAACTAAATGTATGTGAAATTCATGGTTTAATATTCATTCTTAATAATTGTCACTTACTAATTATAATATAAGCATTGCCTCCTAATAGGATCAAATACAACAAATAATTCAGCGACAGTCTCAGGAAGAACAACCTGTTGATGAGAGCCAAGCATATTTTGCTGCAGTGGATGGTAGGGACAGTCATGGAAGGATCTTCGGTCTAGGCTCATTTGGGAACACATGTTATTCGCAGTCCTCTATGTCCAGTACAGCATCTTCTACACGGCCGACAGTGGAACATATCCATAACCTTGAGAGCACAGTGAAGAACTTGATGGAGGTAATAATTAAGCTCCAAAATGACATGGAGCAGATAAGGGGGAGGGGTACAGACTCAGACTATCCGCGCTTACCAACACAATAGGATTGTTGTAGTCATTTGGTTTGAATTGATGTACAATTTAATGTTTTTATTATCAGCTACGAAATCTTTTTCAATTAAAACTTGAATTCATTTTTGGTTTAAACAAAACCAATATATAAACAAATCACAAAATTATGCGTGGATAATTTATAGTTTTTACATTGAAATCAAATTTGACGTCGATAATTTAAAAACAATTGGCATTCAACAAGTCATTTACAGAGAGTTAAAGATGACCTCAGCAAGCGTACAGGAGCGGCAATGGGGGATACATTTCAAGAATGAAAATAGTTACCGATGGAAATATACTTCTGTCGGTAAATTAAGTGAAAATTACCAACGGTTATTGGCAAACCATCGGTATATGTTTAACGTTTTTACATCACATTCACTAACGGTTGTTGGGAAACCGTCAGAAACACCGAAAACCTTGACCGACGGTTATTGGCAAACCGTCGGCAAATGCACCAACGGTTTATCATAAACCGTCTATAGCTACACTGACAAATTTGTTTCTTTCTGTCGGTCAATATATCGACAGAAACAAGATTCCGTCGGAACAGTTTACCGACCCCGGATTCAGCGACGGAATCATCCGTTCGTATAGACCGTTAGTAATATAATTTACGGACGAAATCGGTAATTTCCACCGGTAAACACCATTTTTTTGTAGTGTAAGAGGTGTAAATAAGACCAAATTTCTCTTGATTCATGGCTAGACATTCTATTAGATTTCTTTAAATAAAAGACATGAATGGAGAAAGAGCTTTCCTTCACCATGAAATTGGAGCAAAACGGGGTCGTTATATACCAGTCCCATCTCTAAATACATTTGCAAACAATTTTTCTATCAATGCTAAGTTTAGAAATGGATAAACGGGAATCAATGGACCAACTTCCCATATAAACATTGTTAGACTACAATCCCAATCCAAAGAATAAGGACATGTACACTTGACTTCATCATATATTTGATAGGAGTAACTGAATTCCTAAATTTGGCTTAAATACCTAACTGGAGTATTTACTAATGAGATTTGTAGGAAAGTACTAAGAGGAGGGGGAGAAAAAGTAAATTGGCATAGAGTTATGTGGAACAAGAACTTGATTCCCAAGGTGTCCTTATTGTGGCTACTCATCAAGGAAGGCCTGTCAACCAAATACATGTTGAATTTTCTCAATATTTCTGATATATGTGTTATATATAAGGAAGCCAGAGAAATAGCTACTCACATTTTTCTTTGATTGTAGTTACAAAATTTGAATATAGGACAATTTACATGATCCATGCCTTATTGACTAAAAATATTTTAGTTATTGGACATTTTAGGATGGTTGATACTAGATAAAATAATTTTAAAGGGAGTATGGTTATGATTGTCATAAATTTGGGAGTAAGAGTATACAAGATCTAGGAAGAACGCAGGATCTAGGAAGAACGCAATGCCAGATGTTTTAAATGGTTTGGAAAGCTAAAAACACAAAATCCTTACAGAAACTATACAGTTGTTCAGCTCATACTCGATTAAGAGGTAGGAAGTTGTCAATGAAGTATGCCAAAAGCATGGAGAATTCTCGACCAAACACTTATACGTTATCAAAGGAAAGTAACACCTGACTTAGAAAACATTAGACTGGAACTAAAATTAGAACGGGAAACTAAGGCTAGAGCTAAAACTAGAACGTGGAACTAAGGAAGTGTTAGAAGCAATGTTTTAAAAACCTGACTGGTGACTGAACTAGAGAAGCAACTGATTCAAAGGTCAATGGTTCAACCGGAATTCAACCGTGGTCGAACTGGTGACTAATAAGTAATAAATATAAATTTTTATTTTATATTATATATATATATAATATATCTTTTAAATATACTATTTAATTATTTATCTAATTATAAACTTAACTTAAACTCCAAAATTCAACCTAAAAACTTCAAACATACAAGTTTTTTTAAAAAAATTCACCAACACAAAACAAAATGAGATAACAAAGCTCACTAGTCATATTTTATCAAAAGGATTAAAAAAAGATCACTAACCATAATATTCATTCAAGTTGAGATCAAAATCAAATGCTCCTTCGTCATTGCCGATATAAGCATCTTCAACAGATTCC
>JAOTBA010005225.1:0-10984 GCA_025629845.1 Erythroxylum squamatum
ATCAATTAGGAGTCAACGAGTGCATAAACAGTTATGAAAATGCAGCCAATTTATAATGTAAACTTGGCTCAATCACCCTCCCTAATACGTTCATGGGGTTTATTGGAAACAATGTAAGTGACTATGCTTTGTTAACCTTTCGCAAACCTTCTCCTATTGATTGTTTTACTTTTAAAGAAACAATTCTCATATATAATAGCTAGCTTGGGTTGTTAGTTAATATGTTTCCTTGCTTTTTAAGGTATCTTTATTAAGGGTATTGCTCTCCTACCTTGTACTTCACTTCCCATTGAATTTAATTAATTACTTTATCTTTTAAAAAAATCACCAAAATCTCAAAGTAAAAAGGTAGTTCACCACAATTCATGCAGTAACACGAACTTTGAAAATCTTTTTAGTCTTACATCCTTCACTCAAGTTTTGTTCTTAAAACTTAAATCACTTGTAACTCTAAGGGTTATCCCTAAAACTCCAATCATATGCCACTTACAACTACGCTCCATCTATGAACCACCCACCTTATTCATATTCAACATCTAAAGGACAAAATGACATCAATTTAAAGAGAAAACCCTAATAAAACATCAATAATGATTCATTCATTCTTCCCACTCATATCACTATATCTTAGGATTCTCTATAATACTTGAAATAAAAAACTAAAAGATACAAATAGTTAAGCTAAAATCAGATGAGAATTTAAATGCATAAATAAGAATAATAAGTAATTTAAAAAGATGTAATTAGCACATACTACCAAATTTTGTACGAAAAGTACATACAAATTCGTTCCTCTCGTAAAATTCTATTGTCCTCTACCTTCACTACACCAATGCCCCACTTTAAAACCTTCACTACACCGTCATCAACTCCAAATCCTCTAATAAAGCCCTACACTATCTCCCGCTCTCCCCCGACAAATGCCAATTATCATTCAATAAAAACGTCACATTTGAACTTATTTACAATAGCTCTTCCTGGCAAAACAAGAAACAAACATCTAGGAAGTTCATCACAACCACACCTTAATGCTTAATCCGAAATTCCAAACCTAGCAAACTTCTCTCTAAGAGGATAACAGCAAGCAGAGGAATGGAAGTACACATCTTGTTTTTAAAGGCGAACAATAGTGGGCTTGTAGTCAGTCAACGACAAGGACTTTTGCCAACGCAGGCAAGAATGAAGAGGCATATTCAACGTAAGCAGGATGAGCAATATACTCTGCAATGCCCTTTGTACTCTCAAACGTCGATACGAAAACATGAGTGAATCCCTGATGCAGGTTCTCAATGCTCACATCAGTACCCCACTCAAAAGCCTTCATGGGTTCGATGAGATTGATCCACCACCAGGGGCAGAGTCAACCTTGGTAGAAGGTTGATCCGTCATAAACTTTCCAGTATTCTGTCCATCTGCAGGGAGATAATTGTTTGAAGAAGTACTGTTGATACCGGCAGGGATTTGTTTAGCAATATCAACTGGCTGAGGAGAAATTGCAGGTTTGGAAGGTGGTGCATTGTTTACAGTCTGGTTCTTGCTTGGAGCAGCAGGAACTGGAGCTTCACCGCTTCCAAATAAATAGCCCAATGAACTCTGACCACCACCACTGCTGACTCCACGACCCATGTTGTATCTTCTCGTTAAACTTTGAAGATCAGAATCTAAGTGGAGGAGAGAGTGAGTGACGAGACTGTTGCGTGCAACAAATACGTGCCTTTCATGCTCACAACAGTATCTGTTATGTAGAAATGCATTTAATGCTAGTAGTTCTATTTTTTCTTATGAGAAAGACATCTAACTAGATATAACTTGAGATGGGTGTTATTGTGTTTGGCTTTAATCCAAGCGTGGTTGTCCTGCGTAGGAAGAGAAATTTAAGGAGCTTGTTTTGGAGGGTTAGAGCTGAAATTAAGAGACAAGTGAAGAAGAAGAAGAAGAATAGTAGGTCCAGGTCCAGTTTTAGTTTCCACTACGATCCCTTTAGTTATGCTTTCAACTTTGACAATGGCAACTTTGGGTTTTTCTGTTGAATCTGCTCGTCGTCTTCGTCGTCATATTTAGGCAGTAACTCTCAGAGTTTTCAAGTTCTGATCAAGTTTTGTTAACTGATGAGTAGCTATATAACTTGCATAGTAGAATAAAGACTGATAATCACCTTTGCATCTTAATCATGACAACTTATCATTCTAACAGTGACAAAACCATAGAAATCGTAGAAACAAATAAAACAAATACCAAGAGATATGAAAGCACACCCAGATAACAAATATGTGAAATAGAATAATGATACAGTACAATAAGAAGCAGCAGAAATAAACACAAACCTGGACCTCCGGTAAGACTCTGAAGATGCTGAAGTCGGCGGTGTAGAGAGAAAACTAGTTTTGGTGAAAAACAACAGGATTTTGTGTGTTAGGGAAACGTTATTTTCTATTGTCAAATATTACGGAAACGTAATTTTTCCGTTTTCATAAAACCGGTGTTGTTTTTTTATTTTTGAAAACAGCACAATACAACAGTAAAGAACCAAACGTGTTTTGAAATGAAGTTTCTTTTTTATACAAACCACAACAAAAAATAGGAAAAAACGAAAACAAACTAGGCCTAAGTTTATGCTTTATTATGATTTGTGTTAATCATTTTATAGAATTAGAGAGATTTTGGTTTTCAGAAAATCAAAGGTTGCGAAAAAGTTTCGTAATTATTCTGCTGTGATCGAGATCGGATCCCGACCTAGTTTTCCATCATCATCGTATGATGATAACAGGACTTACTAGATAAGTATGAGTATTGTCAAATTGTAATCGGTTAGTTCTGTTGTGTGTCAGCGAGAGAAAAAAATAGGAATAGGGTTGCCTATAAAAGAATTGCAAGTATTCATATTTATACATTTAAGTATTCATTGGCAATTTCTATTACTCGCGAACTGCTTAGGTAATTTGTTCTGATCTTAAATAAGTTGACAAGATAATAAAATAAAAAAGCCCAAAAAAGAAAGATAATTCTTTTCTAAGTAATAAACAGGAGAAAGACATCAGGAGAGATTTATTTAGTCTGTGAATAATCAATTCATAAATAATTTATGTTAACTGCAAATAATGTAAATATTCGATCTTATCACTTTTTATCATTTTAAATATTTCTAGCACATACTCTTGATTCTCTGTTGTCATTGTATTCTCTGCGAGAGTTTCACGCATTTTTTGGTTTAACTGTGTATGTATGTATGTGTATTATATGAATAGTTTTCAAAAACTCATATACATAAGTATATGAGTTTTCGAAGAGAGAATAGTTTTTTTTTTTGTAAACAGCAATATTATTATTAAAAAACTAGCACTAAACATAGAAAGAGAAAGAAGACGAATCTAACCCTGAGCCAGTAGGCTCCCCCGTACACCCAAACTAACATCCTTCATTCTCAAAGCTAGTAGAAATACAAGAATCAACAAATAAAACTTCATCTAACCAACTAGGAGGACTAGACCAAGAAACATAGTGAGCTTGTAACAGAGCCGCCCTAGCAATGCAATGAGCCGCTTTATTAGTATCCCTGGACGTCCAGTTAAAGGACAAAGACATAAACTGATTTTTAAGATCAATACAATCTGACACAATAAGCCCTAATTCAGTGTCTAAAAATGAAGATCCCGAGACTAGACAGAAAAGTTCATAACAATCCATTTCAATCTCAATTTTATTCATGCCCTTATCTTTAAGCCAAGATAAAGATTCCTTCAAGGCCAAGGCTTCAGCAACAACAGGATGCATCTCCATAGTAATCAAATTAGAAAAAGCTTCAATAAAGTTATCATTTTCGTCCCGTAAAATAGCAGCCAAATCTGTGCTTGAGGCTGAAGAAAGAATAGTTAAATATTAAGGAAGCCCTCCCCACTTCACTGATTTTGCATAATGGAGGAACATAAGTAGAAACAGATGAATGAAGCTTTCATATTAATTACTTTTGTAGTTTTCCAATGATTAATTATCAAGTTTTATTTTAAAAAGAAATAGCATATTTAAAAGTATATAATCTTTTAATATTTTTCAATTTAGTAACTAATCTTTTAAAATTATATAAATCAAGTCAAACGATTATTTTTAATTATTTGACATATCTACTAAATGTCATGTGAATGTTCATCTATTAATCACATTAACAAAAATTAACGTTTTGAGTTGATTTATTAAGGTTTTAAAAAGTTGATTACTCAATTGAAATTTTTAAAAGCTTGGGCACTTAACTGAAAAATTCTAAAAGATTGAACACTTTAAGATTGATTATCCTTTATAAAAATAAATAAGGTATAGATTAGGACCAAAATTATGAAATCAGACCAGGACTGTAAATAAAGAAATATTATAACTTTTATTAATTCAAATTAAATCTAAATTGAATTAAAATATTAATTAGAAAATAGGAAATAGAATAATATAAAAATATCTGTCACTTAAATCGATTGTAATTATTAATTTATTGAGTATTAGTATAAAGTTCAATTTTAAAATTTGTTTGCTATTATTTAATTTTTTAAATTAAGACTTGACAGAGTTTTATTTTCTGATTTAAAGATAAGTCATGTTAATTATATTAATCATATACAAACTTACGGTATTAAGATTTTTAGGAAAAAAAATTATCTCTATCCATACTATGAATAATGAAGTTATGAAGCCTAAGAAATGATGGTTGAAAACATTTAAATATCTCTAACATTTTAAGCAATAAAAGTGGCAATTTTTAGTCTATGATGTTTGATTAAGAATTCATATTTTGAGGTTTTCCTAAGTTAGGAATATATTTTCAAAACAATATTAACTAATTCACTTGAAAAAAAACAGACGAGGATGAATTTTGCTAATTGAATTATGAATGGGGATAAGGTGGATGCTAGTTGGCTTTGATAGCTTCAGCTAGCAGCCAAGAGGAGTGGATTTGAGCAGCTCTTCCTCATAAATGAACACATAACAACATCATGGGGTGGGGGTATCACAAGGAAGCATTTGTGAGAAATCAGACAACACTACGTCTTCATGCCTAAACGCTGCAATTCCTTATCACATGACAAATCTTTTCAATAGCTGTTGATTTTCATTCTTGGAATCTTCACGTGTTATTTCCTTTGTAACAATATAATCTTTAGAAGTTGTCTTTTTTGCTTTACAGAATTTGATTCAACTTGTTTCCCAAGAATATATACATACAATTGGTGGTAGAGACCATCTTTTTCTTAAAAAGTTGCAGTGACCAGTGTTCAAGTTCATAAACAAAAGTCTAGAAGCGTCCTCTAAAAAGTCTGCAATACGAAGTCTTAGATTTGGGCGATCCAAAGTTACCTATAGCTATGCAATTAAATATTGCAGATGCTGCATCTTCCTATCCAAAAAGTGAAGGAAATTAGCTTTGAATCCTCTCACATGGGAATGAAAGATTGAAGTAACTCACCGTAAATTGTTCATTTGTGGTCTTCAGAGACGCAGATCAGAAGGGTGGCTGTCAAGTTATGGAACTTTTTTCTGGATAAGGCCAACTAGCACCTTTGTGATAAGAATAACGTCCAAAAAGCATCAATGAGGAACCACTAGGTGTCCTTGGCAGCCAATATTAATTTAGTTGGTGGCTAATTTATAAACTCCAAAGTTGAGGTCTCTAAAGATAGTAGTCAAAGTGCTGATGTATGCCAAAGAGGATTGCCTGATGGAATGAAGTCATGAACAGTAAGCTATAGAAACCATACATATCCTTTATTGAAAAAAAATCGTAGTGGAACACAAGAACCAATGTAGAGTTTGAGCGATTCTGCCAATAGAAAAAGAAAATAATGAATGAACAATGTGGGAAGCACCGAACTGCATAGGCCCTTCTTTAATTCAATTACGGTCATTTAGAGCTCTTCAGAGTCTTACTTATTACCCAATTTGAAATAAAGATCTGTTATATAAACTACAGAAAGCTAGTACTCTAGCTAATTGACATGTTGAGTGATAATGAAGAGTGAACGATAGGAAGTGAGGAACTTTAATCTTGTTCTTCAAACTTAGTAAAATTTGGGCACTGTAAATTGAGTGAAAAAACGGTATGATACATAATGAGTTGGTACAGAGGTAGTATCTCGTGAACTCTATTCAGTTGAGAGTTGGGATTTGCTTAATCTAGTTTAGGTTAGTCATGTATTTAGATCCTGTCTCCTATCCTATCACCTCCGTTGCAGGTTACCCATTAAAAGAAGACATTTCACTGATCTCTTCTATAAACAACACTGAACCGGACAGGTAAAATCTAAAGTCATTCATGGCTGAATCAATTCAATATTCTACTTTTGTGTTGTTGTTTCTTGTACTAATAGATGCAATACTGCAAAAATTGTAGAAGTAGAAAAGAAGAATATCATCGGATCATACCCCATCTCCTTAAATGTAGTGCCTATTGTATGTGCGCGTAGTCCTATACTACGTTACTATATACATTGTCGAGTCTTTTACCCGTGTATAGGCATGAATGGATATATATGACTAGTTCTATGGTTTCTTATGCTAAGTTCAACAGTTGCAATTGGGTCCAACTTCCGTCAACATCAGCAGCAGCAGCAACTAGAGATAGTAAAAGACAAACAGACAATTTGGGTATCTGTGTCTTTCGCAGTTTGTGCTGTTCCTATGATTGGGACCGCAAGGTCTTCACTTTGGATTCCATCTCCGTCTCCGTCTTCGTCTCCGTGGATAGAAAGTCCTAGGCATCAGAAAACCTCACTTTCTCGCCAACGTTCCAGGCTAACACCACTCTCCTAGGGACTTACCCATTTTAGACCAAATCTAAAAATTACTTTCCAATCTCCTGATTTCCCTCACAAGCCCCACAGACAGCTAGATAGGTAAGAATGTCTGAACACTAGGATGACCAGACAGAGGTTAAGAAAAGGATGTAAAAAGTAAAAGGAAACTTACCCATAAAAAAGCATATTTGAGAAATGTCTCGACTACATGTAAAGTCCAAGACAAGTGTCATGGGAAAATAGACAAAAATGGTTAGGACCTATGAAGCACGGACACGACAAAATGGAGCCGTGTCCGCATGTCGGACACTTCTTGACATGCAGTGGACACGCTCGGATACGTCTAGAGACCACTTGGACACAGCTTAATGGAATATATGTTCTATGGAATATGTACTCCATGTTTTTTAAGAGGAGCTTATAAAGTACCAAATATGTATGAACTATCAAGATGATGGAAGTCATGAAACACATCAATCAATATATATCATATTATGAATTTTGAATTTTTTTCTTAATTCTAAAATATATATATATATATATATATGCCGTGTCCGTGTCCACCAACTTTTAGAAGTTGGTGTATTCCCGTGTCGTGTGTCTATGTCGTGTCGCGTGTCCGTGTTCGTGTCCGTGCTTCTTAGGTTAGGACTTAGGCGTGTTCTTGCGAACACTACCTCGGAATCATCTCTAAGTTACTAGTTAGCTCCAAAACATCCCTTCCTTTTCATTGCCATGCTAGAAGAATCCTGTGCTTAGAAATTGAGATAAAAGTAAAGAGGTTTCTTTCTCATTCTCTCTCTTGACTCTTATTTGAAATTATAGAGAAGCAACACTGACACGATAGAATATGAATTGTAACTTTTCTCTTATTCGTATGCAGACTGTACAAAGGGCTTTAAATACAGAGAGCAGTAGGTTACGTAACAAGAATTTGTTATGGCTGGACAGAAGTAGTTACAGGTAGCAGAGATTAGTTACAGTGAAAAGGACGTAAGAGACAATTAGTCCTTAATATGTCCCTGCAAGAGCATGTCTCCATCGAGGAATGCATCTTGAGTCTAAGCATGGCGTGTCATCGAGAAGACAGAGGCTTGGAGAGAGCATCGGCTATCTGATCATGAGTTGAGATGTGAGTTACTGTTAATTCTCCGGCTTGGACAAGCTGTCTCACAAAGTGATAGTCCAAGGCAATATGCTTCATGCAAGTGTGAAAAACTGGGTTTTTGCATTAGTACGTCGCTCCAAGATTGTCGCAGAAGAGAACCGGTAATCCTTTAAAAGGGAGATGGACTTCAGATAATAGGTTTTGCAACCATTGAAGCTCAGCCACTGTTGTTGCAAGGGAGTGGTACTCGGCTTCAATGAAGGAACACGTAACTATGCGCTGTCGTTTGGAGTGCCAGGAGACAGGATTGCTGCCAAAGTATACAAGGTAGGCGGAAGTAGAAGTTCGATCGTCATTGTTGCTAGCCTAGTCGGCATCGTTGTATGCGTGAAGAGGAGACGGAAGGGTACTAAATACCTAAAGAGCCATTTGTTTTGGTTTATTAAGTTGTAAACCAAACTGAATTGTACCTTTGAGATAGCAATAAATGCGTTTAACTTGTTGTAAGTGAGTGACGCTGGGCGTATGCATGAACTGAGCAAATTTATTCACCAAAAAAACAACATCAGGTCTCGTGTGAGTTAAATACTGAAGGGAACCAACCATTCATTTATAAAGTGAAACATCGGCTGCTGCAGTGCCGTCGTCAAGGCGCAGTGGTGTGGAGAGGCATAAGGGTGTAGATGCTGGTTTGGCGTCGACCATACCAAAACGATCCAGAATATCCCTGATGTATTTATGCTGAGACAGAAACAATCCAGTGGTAGTAGTAATGATTTCAATGCCCAAAAAATAAGATGGAAATCCCAGCTGTTTCAGCGAGAACTTCATTGACAACTCCGAAATAAAATTGGTTAAGAACAAAGAGGAATTTCCGGTGAGTAGAAGATCATCCACATAGACCAAAAAATAGGCAACAACACCATTATCATTATAAATGAATAATGAGGGATCATTAAGACTTTGATGAAAACCATATGAGAGAATGAAATTCTTTAGGGCATCATACTAAGCACGGGGAGCCTGCCGAAGTCCATAAATATCTTTGCGTAATTTACATACAAAGTTTGGATGATCAGGATGAACAAACCTTAGGGGTTGTTGTATGTAAACATCTTCAGTTAAGGCATCCTGTAAGAAGGCATTATTCACATCCATTTGCTGAATGGACCAACTGTGAGCAAGAGCAATTGTAAAAAATGATCTTAAGAGTTTGAGGTTTGAGAACCGGAGCAAAAGTTTCATGAAAGTCGCAACCTGGGGTTTGGGTAAACCCTTTGGCAATTAGTCGCGATTTATAGCGTGCCACAGAACCATCTGGATGCCGCTTGATCCGAAACAACCATTTGGTGCCAACAATGTTGCTACCTGGAGGTGTTGGTACTAGATCTCATGTATGACTAGTGATAAGGGCATCAAACTCCTCATTCATCGAGGTTCTCCATAAGATATCTTTCATTGCCTGCGAAATACAAGTTGGTTCAAGAGTATCGGGTAGTGTAACATCCCGTTCTCATACTGAGGGTTAGAACCCTAAAATTTGGTATATGTGAGATCAAAGAGAGATTGAGAAAAATGCAATTCATGCTCATGCATATTATAACATACACACACATGTGAATCATTAAGATCAATTATGCCATAACTTATATGATCAGAACATCCCTTTTAATAAGACTCATTGAAGCATTACGCAATTTATTTATTCTAGTACCTTGGTATATACCATCAAAATCATTACATCTTATCTAGAGATGTATTTAAGACAACTCACCAATTGGTAGCTCATGCTAATGATACCTTGATCTTATTTGATTCTAGATAACACTTCCCCTTTTTGTGCCTGCCCTCGATCATGGGGATTATGCCATGATCGTGCCCTTCTTCTTTTTCCTCAAATTCATCATATATGGTAATATCATTGACAATCTCAATTCATCCCAATTGATCACTATAAGCACTTTCACGTCTTATTTCTTATACTTTAAACTATAGGAACTATGACAAGCAATCATCTCCATACATATAATACATATATGCTTAATATTTTCACTTGTCATGGTGCTTCCATTATCAGATGTGCATTCACACAGGCAAATCAACTGAACCTTGACAACTTTTTCATCTACCGTTATCGTCGTCTCACCTTCCAATTTCCATTATTTCATCATACCTACGTATCTTCACAATCAATTCAGAATCATAGATGCATAATCATCCCGAAATTTTGATTTCAATCCCACTAACATATTCTCTCACTAAGTCATAAACTCTTATCACAATAATCAAACAACCGTTCCAAGCCCAATTTCATCCTCTCTAGATCATAAAAAATTATGTTTCCTTCCAACTTTGTTTATACACTTTTTTTTCTACCATATCTCTATTTTCCTCTATCAATCCACAAGTATATATTCATATCTATCCCACATTCAAGGATATATTACCCCAGTATAACATTGATGTCGTATTCCATAATCCATCCACCAATACAAATACGTTGAATCTTTATTTGTCATATCAAACCATACACTTTTTCTTATTCCATAATATCCAAAACTTCCATTTTCTCATAATCTAACACATCATCATTTTTCTCACTATTTCTAACATCTTAAACACTTAACACATGCTCATGCGTGTGACTCAGACTCATACGACTCATACTAGGGATCAGTTGCTACTGTCTGCTATGACATGACTTAAATGCATGTAACTTGACACGTATTTCAGAAAATGCCCATATAAGATAGTACTTCTGGGCTCTGATACCACATAATGTAGCACCCCACTCCCAGCAAGACACGTACCCGACATCCGAGTTCGTGCCCGGAGGGTGGCATGCTAAAGCACTCAATCAGTCAAAAGTCGGTATAATATTTTTTTTCAACACAATGCAATCAATAGAATTTCAATAGCCAATTGGAGCCCAATTTCATTCACAAACATTTTCATTTACGCGTAACATCCAGTACACAACTCATTAAAATTTCACTTCCCACTTGGGCCTATTATTGAGACAAAAGACTTATAATCATAATATTAGTACACTTCATAATCAATTACAAACCATTCCACTTTGGAAAGTTATTACAAACAGAAA
>JAOTBA010005305.1:0-10980 GCA_025629845.1 Erythroxylum squamatum
TGGAGCCATCTACTCATGTGGGACCCCACATAAGTAGATGGCTCAGATGCAAAGTGGACAGGGTAGGACAGGAGAAAATGGACAGGAGATCAGCCCACATGAGTGGATGGCTCAGATGCAAAGTGGACAGGGTAGGACAGGAGAAAATGGACAGGGGATTTGAGGGGCATTTTGAGTTGAATCATTTAATTTTATTCCATCTTTAATTAATTTTATGTAAGAATGTTAATAGCCCGAGCTAGGATAGGTCGGCCCGTAACCCGGCTCAATCACAGGCCGGCTGGGCCAACATTACCCACTTTATATTAAACAAAAGGTAAAAACACGACGTCGTTCTTAAAGTAACAATCGGGCCAGAGTTTCATGACAATTAACTTTCTTTGGGCTCTACAGAGAAAAATAGGGTAACGGACCATGACCCCATTATTCATTAGTCAGTGAAGATATTTTGTTTCTGACATGGCACTCTCTGAGTGGCATCCCCGATAATATCTCCATCTATTGAGGCTAACTTCGTCATTTCGATTCTCCTAAAGCAGAGAGCATGGGCATCTTTAGCTCGTCCCACAACACGCCACGTTCACTCAATTGCTCCATGCGAGATTCCAGGACACGTAGCCGGTCCCATGTGGTCTTCACGTGGGGTTCCATATTCCTGCCACGTCATCATCGCTCTGACTGAGCAAAATCTAAGAAAGTTCCGACGAGAGCTATCAAGAGCCCGGCTTTTGATCTCCTTCCAGCTAATCAAATTCCGTCCCACGTGGAACGGTTCGTGACCTCCACTTGATCCACGTCAGCATCGCGAAGTCGATCATAGAATCTATCCAACTTCGTTGCTTTTAAATTGATTCGTTTCTCGACCAATCAGTATTTTCATTCTCTTTCGACGAAAACCTAAATTTCACTGAAATTGATTTAGTTCTTCGATGTTTTGATGATGCCTTGAAGGTAATTCTTAACTTTTTTATTTACTCTTTGTGAATTACTTCTTGATTTGAGTGATTCAGTTGGAGTATACGCTGAATATGTTGTTTCTAAAACTTGTTTTAGTTGAAGCTATGCTTCTTTTTCTCTGATCAGCTTTACTGTCTTGTTTTATGTGATTTCTTGAGGTGTTATGATCGTAGAGGTTTTAGCTTGAAGGGAAAAGGATGTGCAGTAGCTCTTGTGGAATAAGGAAGGTTTTGTTAACTGTTGAATCCATTGTGTTCCTCATTGTTGCCCTTTTTGAATCTGGTTGATGAGGATAATTCAAACTAGTGATAATAATGCTCCCTTGACCAATGGTTTTGCGGAATTGAATTGTGATATGCAAGAGGATGGAAAGGAAGTAAGGGATGGGGTCACCGGCGAGGGCCAGTGGCTCTCTGAGGAAGATGAATCACGGATTAATGAGGATGTTGAAGGTGTAAATGATGGGTGTATGGAAGTGGTTCAAGTCCAGGCTGTGGTTCAGAGGCCACAACATCAATTTCAAGAACCCTTGGTTCAGTGGGAGAGATTTCTTCCTTATCGGTCGATAAATATTTTACTGGCAGAAAATGATGATTCAACTCGACATGTCGTTACTGCATTACTTAGAAATTGTGGGTATGAAGGTATGTTTCTGTATGCCATCAAGTTACTCTGCTTGCCTGTGAGCTTACTTGATCCAAGATTTTAGGTAGATACACCTTTTCAGTTTGACCAACAAAGAAAAACTTAAAAGCCTTTATTTGATGATTTAGAACTTTTTCTATGCTCATTAATTTTACTTGTGCTCGTTTCTAATGTGAGAAGCTTTATGACTAGACAATTTTACTAGTCTATTTAGAAGTCGATTGCGTGCAACTTTCTCCTCTTGTTCTTTTGAAATAAAACTTCCTGCCACATATAATTATTATTGCTGTTATTTTCAATATGATGTGCTCATTTACTGAGAATTTCCTCCACCTGGCAGTGACTGCGGTAGCAGATGGTCTTCAAGCTTGGAAACTCTTGGAAGATCTGACTAATCATATTGATCTGGTTTTAACAGAGGTAATCCTGCCCTGTTTACCAGGCTTTGGCCTTCTATGTAAGATTACGAACCACAAAACTCGCAAGAATACCCCTGTTGTTAGTGAGTACATTTCCACTACTCCTTTTCTTCTTATATTTGTTACAATTACTGTTTTACAACTTTCTTCTTAACAAATTGATACTTGTAACTGCTACACCTGGTGAGCTTTGTGCGCAGTGATGTCACCTCATGATTCCATGAGTATAGTCTTTAAGTGTTTGTCAAAGGGTGCTGTTGACTATTTAGTGAAGCCTATTCGAAAGAATGAACTTAAAAACCTTTGGCAGCATGTTTGGAGGAAGTGCCATAGCGTGAGTTATTATAATTATTCCATTTGTGCATCAATCTATATCATGGACCAATGTTGTACTCCAACTCCAGGTCTGTGGTCCATAGATACAAATTTCTCTCCTTTTGCATTCATTTTTCATCCTTTCATCAGTCTAGTGGTAGTGGGAGTGAAAGTGGTGTACAGACTCATAAATCCACAAAGTCAAAAAGTGAAGAGTCGGATAATGACCGCAATGATGAAGAAGAAATTGGGACTATCGGTTTGGATGTAGGGGACGGAAGTGATCATGGAAGTGGCACTCAGGTATCATACATTTTTACTGGAAAATAACTGAGTTATGAGGTTGTTCAGTTTAAGTCTTTCTGGTGATATGAATTGCTATTCTGGTGAACCCCATTTATTTACTGCTTGTTTATTGTGTTGCTTAAAAAGGTGTTGATGGTAACTCCTTCACAGTTTGAAACGCTTTTAAGTGAATCATGGATTTTTATAGTACATTAGGGTGCACACTTCTTCTACCTTTGCATAAGCTTCTAAAAGCCTTTTCTTTGGAAAGTCGATACCAAACTACTATCCTATAAAGTAAGAAAATGAACAATAAAATCTCATGTATTAACCTTCTGAATTTTGAATTCCTAATGAAAATAGTAACTGAGGTTTAGAGCAGTCGATGGACAATTATTCAGTCACCTTCTATATGGTTCCTCAATTGTTAGTATAGCAGGAATGTGTCACAATGTTGCTAACTCAGCAGTATACTGTGATTGCATCCTAAGCTGGACGCACACTCCCCAGTGCAAGCCTAGCATTAGGTAATTTAACATTTTTTTGTTTTCTCCCTTCTTCTAGATCACAGAATCAACCCATGGTTTCTTCATATTATGTTAGGTACTCTTTATGTTTTATCCTTTCAAATGTTCAAACATCTTGTCTGTTCCATCCTATGTGGTCTAGATCTCATCCATTTTCACTTTGGCAGTTGTGTATAAGAACCATGCCTGCTGCCCCATTATTGAAAAGAATATATATACTAGTGTAAGGAACATAACTAATCATGTGTTTAAGTCAAAGTTAAATGCATGGAGGTTAGTGGTTACTTGAAACAGAGTTCTAAGTGCGGGACTTGGATGAAAGTGGAAATGCTTTTGATTTTGATGGTACTCATTTACATGCAATGAAAATTAGCTGTCGAATCATTATAAGAGCTTATACCTTAACATTCCAAATCTTTAAAGAAAGTTTTTCATGTTCATGTGTTTGTTTAGACTTTAGAATGTCACTTGGGTAAACACAGAGAGCTGCTCTTGGAAAGGGTAGATCTGCATGGTAAGCATTTTCTTGAATACGGACAGAACAAGTTCAGAAAACAGAAATTTGCGTAGGTGAGACTATTTACAGGACTTGTTACTAAACTGACAAGGAAGTGGCTAACAAGTACATGGATCAAGATGGTGAGGATGCATGTGGCATCAATATTTTATGAATCATTCTGCCATGGATTCTGTGTGAGTATATTTTTGTGTATGTTGTCTGCAGATAAATGTTTGAGATGTGTGTGTGCAGAAGAAACTATTTATCATTGATGATTTAAAGGACAGTTCTTACTCCAGAACTGAATGATATGAAATTGCCACTTTAGTTTCCAAATCTCACTTTTTTTTCTGTAGGGCACTTGGACAAAGAGAACATTGGAAGTTGACAACCCCAAACCAACTTCACCATGGGAACAGTTAGCTGATCCTGCTGATAGCAGTTGTGCGGATATAATTCATTCAAAGCTTGAAGAACTAGGCAACAACTGTGTGGCCGAGGGCATATCTAAGGAGTGCGAAGGGCAGGGTAATGAATTTGGTATACGTGGCTTTGTTTGCAGCAATTATTATTTGACTTCAAATCTCTTTTTACGTAACTTTGTTTTATTTTTGGCTCAAAATTATGTTTACTAAAGGTTTAGGCAATGGTGTCATGGGTAAGGACTTGGAGATAAGGGTACCTACAATTCCAAATTTGCAGCTTGAAGATCGATGTGAAAGGGTACTGGTCAAAACGGATGGCAATACAAGAGATAAATTTCCTGAAATTAATTCAAAGAATGATGAGGAAAAAGATAGAGGACTGCTGGAGCTTAACAGTAAGGATGGAGAATTCAGAAATCAAGTTGCTGATTTAATGGGAGTCACAAATTGCACAGATCCTAAGATAGAAATTTTGGTCGCTGACAGACAAAATAGCCTTTCCAAAGAAACTAAGGATATCCTTTCCCTTGAACTTAGTTTGAAAAGACTTAGTGATGTTCAAGATATAGGGACTAGTGGGCATGATCGAAATATTCTCAGACATTCAGACCTTTCTGCATTCTCAAGGTAACAGGATTTATTTGACGCTGTATATTTTCTCTCAAACCACCTATGCAGATAATGAATTCATTTATGAACCAAAGACAAATTGACAATTGAAGAATATTGGTTACCCCTCAGGTACACTTCTACTGCTAATCAGGCGCAGACAGGAAATGTAGGTAGCTGCTCTCCACTTGCTAACAGTTCAGAGGCAATAAAACGAGAGTCGATGAAAAATGTACGATCTAACTCAAATAACACACCGGCCAATCTGCACTCAAATGGAAGTAGTAATAATAATGATATGGGCTCTACCACTAGTAATGCTTTCGCTAAACCAGCAATATTCGGTGACAAGCCAGTCCTTAAATCTACAGTTAGGAGTCAGCATCCCTTTCCTGCTTTTCATTCTGAGCAACATGGCCGTTCACCTGTTGCCCATTCTATGGGGCATGGTAAAGCCAATATTGCGATTAATACTATTCTTTCATCTGCAACTAGAGAAGTGAATCAGCAGGTCCAAGTTCAGCATCACCACCATCATTATCATCATCACCACCACCATGTCCACAATGTGCACCAGCAGCAGCAGCAGAAGAAGCTAGCTAACCATGATAATTTGTCCTCAAAGAATATGGCTGCAGCAGCACTGCAATGTGGGTCATCTAATGCTATAATCACAGATGTCAAGGGAACAGCTGGGTATCAAATTTTAAACGACGACGGCACGGGAAGTGACCGTGGGAGCAATGAACAGAATGGGGGTAGTGCTGCTTTAAATACCAGAGGAATAAACATGGACAGTGGTGGTGGATTAGCTAGGAAAGGTGGAACAAATGGTGGAATTTGTTATGGAAGTAGGAATGGAGTTGATCAAAACCAATTCGCACAAAGAGAGGCTGCTTTAAACAAATTTCGCCAGAAGAGGAAAGATAGATGCTTTGAGAAGAAGGTAATTGGATCTGCATTTACCAATCAACAAAATGATAGAGATGATCCTACGCTAGTAATGCCAGTTATTTATGAGACAAGAACTTGTAGCTGTTTCTGTCACTACCTGTATCATCATTCCCCATATGCATCATAATATCTTTCATTATAGTCAATTGATTGGAAGTAACTAATGGCATCTTTTCCAGGTTCGATATCAGAGCAGGAAGAAACTAGCAGAACAGAGACCACGTATTCGAGGACAGTTTGTACGTCAAGCAGGGAGTGAATACAAGGACACAAATGATTGCAGTTGACACTGGCGTTATTTCCACAATTAGCAGGAAGAATTATTTTCAGCATCAAGGTTGGCTAGCTGTATTTATTCGAGGCACCGTACAGATTCCGCCGGTGCAAACTTTAGTTGCTTGCTGTGAAGAAATTAAGAGAACTATTGTATATTGTTTGAGCAAGGGACTCAGTAAATCCGTATAATGTGTTTATGATTGTATGCTGGGTGTGAATGCTTTACTACTAATAGGGCGGCGACCCGACAAGGGGTAACTGATATACACTCCTTGTATGGACGAAGCTATGCCAGGAACATGAAGCAAGGAAAGCAGCAGTAGCTGTGGCAGTTATTATTGTGCTTTCTATTTTTAGACGATTATTTGCATAATTGGAGAGTCCAGTATTAGTCTCGTTCTAATTCAATTAGGAGCCTGTAAGTTTCAGCTTTTGTGTCAAACTCGAATTACTATAAAAGGGCTATTGTCATTCATCAATAAAATGTGGACAATTTTGTCTTTTCTTATAAAATTAAACAACAATTAATTACATTTTTTATTTTTTAATAAATTCTAGGCTAGATTACGTAATTTGATTAAGATAAATATAACAAAGTGGCTTAATAAATAATTTAAATCAATGGGTCGAAGTTTGGGTGAAAAATAGATTTTAATTAGTATGGATCAGGCCTATATCAGCGTTGTGATGGGAAGGTTCGATATAAAAGCTATATATAAAGGTTAAGGTTTCCTGTAATTGCTCATATCAATATTAAGCACAAGAATTCTCTCACCCGTTAAGATAACTTATGTTCTGAAAAAACTATAAAAGACCTAAATTTTGTGTTGGGTAACATTTTTTATAAAGGTCCTGAGAGATTCGTGATTGTTTGACAATTGAAAACGATATCAAAATCAGAGATAAAACCGAAATCTAAGTATTTTACGTTACCTTCGCTTTTAATTATTTCTCCTGAATATGTAATAAATTTTGTAATTTGTATTATATAAAAATCATCAAGATTACAACCCTAATCATGAGATTGATAGCTCTCGTTAACGAGCTTCCGGATAGGCACAGCTCTTTGTTTGAGCTCCATTCATTCACGATTGCTACTCATCGCATCAACGCATCACGAAAGAAATCCAAACTGACGAACCATCGCCCTGTGACACAACCCTTGAGTAGAAGTCTTAACAGTAACCTTTACTAATTAAAAGAACTCATTTCCATTTGGTGCCCTATCATTTTAATTGTACGCTTTTTCCTTTTCGTGTGGTCCTATATTTCTCTCTTTTTCTGTTGTCGGTCATTTGCTATGCTTAATACAGGTGTATAACCAGATACAGGAAAAAGTTCTTTCTTCAGAAGGAATGACGGCTGAGAATTCATACGAGGCGTAAACACAGCACGACCGAAGGTAACGCTTCCATAATCCGTACACATATAAGCTCGCTAGTGATGACAGGCAGACATATCATAATAGAGGGAAGTTTTAACTAACCATTTTGATCTTCTACTCTTGATAGAAATCTTATCATTATAGCCTGGTACTAGCATTGAAACTAGGCTCTAAAAGAGCGTAGCTATAGCCTTTCCAAGTACATTAGAGAGTTAAAGACACGTATCTATTTTGGTAGGACAAGGGATGTTAGCTAGGATAAAGGACACTACTAACTGTTTTCCTCTAGCTTGCTCGCTTAAGTAGTTGTAGGCTTTCGTTTCCTACACGACAGAGAGTCAGATTTTTTTGTCTAATATTATAATGTTTTATTATGTTTAATATTATGACGTTTTATTATGTTTAAATTTTAATAAATTTCAGCTATTTATTTATGTAAGTTTTGCATAAATCTTGCATAAATCTTATAAAATAAATGACTAAAATTTTATAAGACAGAATAAAACATGATAATATTAAACAAAAGATCTGAACTCCACGCCAATACTAATCCATAGTCCATATAACCAATTCTTTACACTAGTGTTCGTTATTTGTGTTTTATAAAATGCGCATTCTCGGAAGTAAGTACGTCATAAACAAAACTGGTTTAATCATTACCTATCCATAGGGTGACTGCCAATTTAGGCACCAGCTGTTGCCCCTCTTATGCCAGCTTCTTCCATCCTCATATTTAACACTGTCTTATTTGTCTACTCTGAAACATGTGGATAGGAGAAGTTGAGGACAGATCCTCTGTCCTCATTTTTATGTACCTACTTTATCTTATTTGATTCAAGTCATTTATTTATATGAGATTTACATAAATAAATAGTTTGGATCAAATAAAACAGGATAGGTACATATAAATAGGGACAGAGGATCTCAAACCGAAAAAGTTGACACAGATGTCATAGAGAATTGATAGCAGACAATCTCATCCCTTTTTTTTTTTAAGATCTTCTATATTTATAAATCTAAGTTAATCTTATTTTAAACGATCTCATCCACATAGCTCTTTGAATTCTACATATTTGTATGGATGAGATCGTATGAAATAAAGTTAGCACAGGATTACAGGCATAAAGGATTTGATCCCCCTTTTTTTTGTCATTAACCAAGTCGTGTCTAAACAATTGGATCATATATGATCGATAAGGTTAATGAATATTTACTATAAACCATTGTTTCAGTAACATTTTCTGCTGTGTCTTTTTTATGGTTGCTCATATGCTAAGAGAAAGAACTTTCAATAGTCTTCCCTAAGCAAGGTTTTGTTGTGTTTGTGTTTTGCGTTAAAACCAATGTTTTAAAATTTTGAATCAATTTGATCGATTTAACAGTGAAAATTTTGACCTAATCAATTTTTTGTTCGATTTTAATTTTTCAGTTCAATTTAGTTTAATAATTATTGCTGTTAAAAATTGATCAATTTATTAATTAATCAGTCAATTTTATAAAACAATTAATTTTATAAATTAAAATAAATCGATTAATTTTAATTTAACAGTCTTCGTTTTTCAATTAAAATATAAATTTTTTATAAGTATGGACAATTTTTTAATTATTTTTCAGATTCTTTAATATTAATTAATTTTATGACAATGCAATACCGGTTGAATCTTTTAATCTTCTCGGTTTAATTTTCAGTTTGATTCTTAAAATATTGATTAGGTTGTTTGTTTTTTGGATTTTGAATTGTTGACCATTTAAATGTTTCTTTAATTGAAATTTTATTAAAAAAACTTCTCATAATTTCATATATTTTAAAACATTGTTATTTATCTTCGTATAATGTTATTTAACTATTACATATAGTGTCGTTATTAAATTTTAAATATTTAAATATATTATATTAATTCAAGTAAAAATTAATAAAATATGGTGGAAAAGTGTGATACCTAAATAATATTATAGATAATTTCAGAATTTAATAATTAAAATGAAAATTTTGATAAGAAAATTTAGTGTATTTAATAAAATACGGAATCTTTTTGGTTATGAACGGTCCTTGTTCTTATAACTAGTGTTGCCTGCCGTGTGATCATGTGACATGTTTTGGTTGATGATCAATTATATAGATATCAAGTAGGAACTGATCCATTGTTTCATTTAATCAATTTCTATTTTGTTCCATTAATAGGTGGCAAACAACTTATTAGTTATTTTTTAGCTTATTAATTAAAAGTTAATGTTTTGACTATCTTAAAAAGATATTGATGTGTTTGGTGAATAGCTTATTTAACCCCAATAAGTTGGTTTATAAAAGCGCCATAAGAGGAAGTTTTTGGATGATCAACCAAAAATTAATAGGTAAAAAACTAATTATACCCTCTTTACATAATTTTTGAATTATGATATGTATCGTATGTATGTCATACTATAATTATAGATATTTTTAATTTATTAAATAACAAAATTCATATATATTATATAAAAATATTAATATTATGTAGCTCGCTGCATCATTCATATTAATAGAGAATTTAACATTTGATTATTATTATTATTATTATTATTATTATTATGTTTTTTATTAAAATTATAAACTTGATTTTTGTAAAATTAAATATCTAAATTCTGAATTCTTAAAAGAATATTCAACGTAATATTGAGAAATATAATATTTATGCTCTTAAATTTTGTTTTTAAATCATGTCTTTATAAGTTATTTTATATATCGACCTTGTTTGGTGAAGAATTGATAAGCCATTTTTTAACTGATTGACTCATTTTAACTTGTTGACTTTATAAAAAAACCGTTAAGGTTGATTTTTTTTTGGACCAAAAACATAAGAGTACCCTATCGAGAAAGGTTAGCAACTAACCCTAACCAACAGGCTTACCCAATATACCCAAATCTTACTAGCCTTTTCCTATCAGAATCATCGCATATAGATTGTTCAGAACGTAACTGTTAAGGTTGTTTAGTTGCTTATTTTGGATAAGCTCCTAAAGAGGAGCGTTTCAAACAATAAGCTGAAATTATGTCCATTTTACCCTCTTTACTATAGTCAGTTGAAATCGTTCAATCATTATTCATCGCTGCCACTTGACAGTGATGTCTTCAACCTGAGTGCCATCACAACTGTTGTCCTGCTCCATGGAGCTGATTGTGAGCTCAAATTAGAAGATTTAGGATTCCTTCCCCAGGTGATCACAAAAATTGAAGAAGTTTACAAATAGGCTATAGCATTTACAAATGACAAATCATTTTTAAAAATGTAAATTCAAAATTTTAATGTGAAAAAAATGTCTACACCTTTTTTATGAACAATGCCGGGCCTGGGCCCACGACATAAAGGGGGCCCTAACCCCATATTTTGGTTTTTTTTTTAAAACTCCTATAACATATAACTAATTACTCTAAATTGATTTAACGTCGGTGATGTTTCGAAGAGTAAACATTAGGCAAGTTTCAAGATTGCAAGCAGTAAGTACTCCAACATTGCAAGTTCTAAAATTACAGGTTACGTAGGCTACAGGTAGAGACAGTAATAAATAATTTTAACGTTGGTGATTTTTAACGTTATAAGTTAACATTAGGCAAATTTATTTAACGTTATAAATTAACATCTTATGCTTATAAATAGTCTTGAAATATTTAAGTGTACTTTTACCTTCTAATTTCTTTATTTTCATCAAT
>JAOTBA010005472.1:0-10968 GCA_025629845.1 Erythroxylum squamatum
ATTGAGGTAGATTGGTTCGTCTTTATAGTTTTTCAACGCGTTTGTTTCCTTTTCTAAAGTATGCGTTTTCGGATGTCAGAGTTAAGAGTTCATCCTTAAACATTTTGTTTTCTTTGATTTCGAACCTTTCGATTTCTTTGGTTTTCACACGCGTTTTCGATTCCTTCGCTTTTTGATCCGATTTGATTTTCTTCGGTTTTCGCTCACTTTGACTTTCGCTTTCACCCCTTTTTGTTTTTCAATTTTTGATTCCGAGATTGGGTTCCGAAAATGGGATCCAACAACCCATGTTGAGGCTATTAAAGATAGCCTTCTTGCAGCGGATGAAAATACTAGTGTTGTTGATGTGGGCATGCTTAATGATGTTGTAGATGTAGTTAATGGTGTTCCGGATGCACAAATGGCTCAGGTTGTAAACAATGATAATCAGTTAATTAGTTTGAGGTCCGAACAAGTTGTTACAAATATTGCCAGGAACAACCAACTCTTGATAACTGAAGTGCAGAAAATGTGGAGAGTCTGGACAATAGAGTGAGTGATTTCAACTCCTAATATTTGGAGCATTGTTAGATGGATTAGGCCAACATGTTGACTCCATTAGGGGACAGGGGTCATCTCTCAAAACCAAGCAGAGTACTATTATACTCCATTACCGGTAGCCTATTTCCCTAACATCTCTAGAGATTTTTGCATGCAATCCAAACATACAAAAAGGAAATATGTAAGGAAGAGAAAGTCAAACCTCAAATATCAAAGGGCTTCCCCTAAATAGTGGAACATTAGGGGGTTAAAGGACCCTTATAAACTAGAAATGGTGAATGACCTTTTTTATGAGGAAAAAATCTCAATGGTGCCTATAGTTGTTTCTTGTTGGTGTCTATCTTGCAGACAGTTATACTATCTTACTTAAGGGGTTTTTATTTTCAGACATATTGCAATAAGATGGTAGGCTTAAAGTCATGAACTCATTGTAACTTAGATTTGGTTTTTAGTATAATTAAAATTCTTCTTCATTTAAAAAAAGATCCTATATAAGGAGTTCGATATGTACACTCCTGTTGTTACACTTTTGAAACTAAAATTTGGAGATTGAGGATTATAAAAGAATTTGTAGTTATGAAAATACACGTTCATAAAAAATAATGAAAAAGTAAACTCTTTTATTTGTAGTAATATGGTGGACATGGAGATGGCAATAGGGTTGAAGAAGTGAATAAGGGAAGTATGGTGGTTGATGGTTGTATAGGAGTGAGCTGGAGATAGTTACAATAAAAGTTGAAAAACAAGATGGACTAATGATACAAAATGGATCAATTTAGTGAATTAGGGAAGTTCTCCCTTTAACAATATGAACCACTAACTACTTTAATGACTTAAATTAGGACCCAGGGCATTTGATGGGGTAGTAACTTTTTTTTTCATTTTGAAATGCATTGAGTATTGCATGTTCCATGAATCGTGACTTTTGAGTAAGTGCTTTAAAGCAAAACAATGAAGGATCCTTGCATCAAATTTTAAATTTCAAAAATGATAAATGATTTTTGAGATGCCAAAAGAATTTCTTGATACATTTGTTTTCTAGCAAGGCACCTCTAACACAGTATGTGATGAAACTTAGTCTTAACCAAATTTGAGGGGGCAAAACAATTTTATTACATAGGGTATGTTTGGTTAAACATAAAGTTTTTAATGGAATGGAATGAAATAGAATATAATGGAATGGTTTATAATGAAATGGATTGTAAATGGATGTAATATTAAAAAATTATTGTTTGGTAGGAATGGAAAAGTTCATAATGTAATATAGTGAAATGTTGTTTAGATGAAGGGTTTATAATGTAATATAATGTAAAATTGTTTATCATTTTACATTTCATCATAAACTTCCCAAATCAGAGGTTTTTCATTTTTACTATTTAGGATAGAATGAGATGTAATATGAAACCTTCTTCTTCCATCTCATTCTGTTCTAAACCTTCCTCCCAAATGATGAAATAATATTGCATTGCATTCCATTCCATTCCATTAATATAACCCCCAACCAAACATACCCGTAGTTAAGAAGAGGTGCTCATTAAATAAAATATTAAAAGTACAGTTGACTTATAAACTATTTTATCATTAAAAAGGTGTGATTTAATTAACTCTCTTAAGCATTATTATTACATTCTAATTTTTCTCCAATTCATTTGTAAGAAACAAATTATTGTAGAAAAATTAATTATGATTAAATCGCAGGCATAGTAAAATAAATATTATATTTTTATTTTGATTATTTTAGTAAATAATTTAAAATAATAATAAACAATAAAAGAGAAACTAAATTTAATTTATAATATATTTTTTATGAAAGAATCAACTATAAAACTACTGTATTCAAATATCCAATCTCTAATAGTATTTAATAAAAAAAGAACTTTAAATATTTTGGAAGAATCTTAATTTCTTCAAAGTATTCTTTTTTAATTACAATTATAATTAAAAGTTAAATTATATTATTTACTCGAAATTACCTCTTAATGGATTCAAAAATTCCTACATTAAAATTCTTTAGTAATTTAGACAAACTAATAGCATAAAAATTACAATGTTTTAAAAACTAAACTGAAATTTAAACCAGTAAGATAAGAAGTTTAAGGTTTAAAAAGTTTAATCGGTATTAAAGTTTTACAAAATCAATTAAAAATTGAATAAAATTGAAGAATTTGAAATATGATTGAAAGATATTATCCTTAATTTAAATTTTAATTACAAAAGGTTGTTAAATAAAAATTAAATAGTTTATTTTGGTTTATAAAAATTGATTAGTTTGCAAAAATTTACTTATTAATAAATAAATTGATCAAATTTTAACAAACAAATGTTATTAAAGTAAATTGAATAATAAAGTAAGAAACCAACTCAAAAGTTAAAAATTGAACACAAAGTTAGTTGTTTTAAAATTTTATGATTGAACCATTTGAATTGGTTCAATTTTTGAATCATTCGTAAAAAAATTCCTTCTTAATCTTATATATTCAATTTTTTTAATCATCGATAAAAAAACTGCCTTCTTTAATCTTACATATTCCATAAGGTAAACGATACACCTAAGGCCTAAGCCTAATTTGGTGGTTTGTTTGCTCCGACTCATTCTTACAGTCCCCAAGCTCCTACTTGTTTTACTCGATGAATCTTGTTTTGTTTATGATAATAATATGAGATTATGACACGTTTCTTTTTCCCTTTCACCAGAAAAAAATTAAAGATTCATCGTAAAATCGTCTCCTGCCTAATTTGACAAATTTGAGACAGATTTAGGCATCAGAGATACCTTTCAATGTTGTTTTGCAAACATGAAACAAACACTGAACACTTGAAGCAGAAGTGAACCACCGAGACATAATCAAATTTGTTTTTACTTTCTAAATATACCATTCCACTTAGCCTTGCCCTTGACATCACTCTAGATCTTCTAGTGGTCTGTATAACTACATGATTGTTGGTCTATAATATCTTGCTCTGGTGAGTTACATTGCTGCAATTTGTAACTACTGACTGGTTTTATAGTTGAAGGGAATTTTATATTGTTAGTTGACAGCGCGTGTCGAGTGCACTGCAAAATTTACCTGACTCTACGCACTCAAATTTGTAGTTATGGTGAGTCGAGATCAAATCTACAGGGAATGTTCGGTCAATTTCTGTAACAAAATTAATTGATGCAAGGAAAATAGAAAAAGGGGGTTTTAGATTTTGAGCAATTCAGAAAATAAAATAAAGCAAACTATAAAAAAACAAATTAAAACAAGCGATCGAAAATGATTAAATTGTCGAAAATACTTAAGGTCCAGTGTTAGGTTCAATCTTGGCCTAAACATGATCAAGCGTATTTTCATCATCCTAACGTCTTTACAACTCTCTTCGAACTATCAATCTGAGACTAATAGAATGCTTTACTAATCCCGATTTTCCTTTAGGTTTTTTTTAATCAAGATATGATCATTAATTAAACCTAACTACTGAATAACCTAGAATATGATCTCTAAATTTAATTTGGCAGCCCACATTGCGATGTAGAAAATGATCAATATGAGCAGTATCCTCACACATTTAGATTATCTAACCAAATTTATGTTGTTCCAAACGATACGGGATCATTAGATGCTACTCATAAACATAAAAAGTAACGATTACGGATTACATTCAATGTTTTAGCAATAGGTTCGAAATTAAACAATCAAAATAACGTATCAAGATTATTCATCCCAAAACCTGATCAAATCAACACCAACAACACAAACATCTGGAAAAAAAATTACAACCTTAAAATGATAGAATAGGTTAACCGTGACTTGACATCGATATTCTCGTTGAACCGACTTTAGAAAGCTAGCCTTCCATCTCCATTTTTATGCTCCAAGTGTTAACCATCTTCTCCATAGTTGCTTCAGTGGTGAAAGAAATGAAGAAAGAACCGTAACGCCTCCAGACCTGTTCTCTACACTGCTCTCTCTTTTTATTTAGTTTTTGGTCCACCCTACTATTCACTCACTGATTTGTTACTATGAATTTTAAGTAAAACGCATCCCATGCCACAATCTGCGTTTAATGCACAAAGTCTGCGTTAAACGTAAATGACTGACCTACATGCAATTTATTCTCCTCACCAACGTCATTTTGGCCCTTTTGCCCCTCACTAACTGCTACCGTTTCATGCTTAATTTGCTACCACTTTCTGCTCCATTAGATTGACGTTTTTGCATTGTAAAAACATGCACATGCTGCATTGCTTTCTATGATTCTTCTTCTTTATGTTCCATTTTTCTTGTCTTCCTCTTGTCTTTTAATTTTCTTCTTCATGCTCCACGAAGACAAGTGAATATTAATCTTTGAAAAATGGCCCAAATTGACTCACTTTAAGTTCTTTGCTTCCGAATTATGCCTAAGATCACATATGAGTCAAAGTAAGTATCTTAAGCATTTCTAAGGCATTAATCACTAAGTGTAGCATATCAAATGAATCAAATTTTAAACATATATCATTAGCTCAAATTTATGATTAACGATTTTGATGATAACTGTATAATATTTCAAAATTCAAATTGGATTTATTTCCTTGTATAATTAACGGTCTTATTCTCAAAAGGAAATAAAATTATAAGAAATACGCTTTCTTTCTTATAAGAACCTTCATTATGAACTTACCTTATTAGAATGGTTTATTTAAAAGGATCCTACAAATTATAAAGGTCATATATTAGCCCCGTGATTACTGAAATTTTTTTGGCAAAGATGACATCAAAGTTATTCAGATTTAAATCTACCCAATTGACTAAGAATGCAAGATGAAGCAACGGGTAGTTAAAGAAATTGACTATTTAAGAAAGAGCAACAGCACTTGTTAAGTAATGAATATAATCAGACTTTCAAAACTTTTGAGTAGGATCTATATTGAGAATCATATCATTCTTATTGTGCCTTAGAAAGTGAAATCACTCAATTAAGAGAGAAATTGTTATTTGAGAACTTCTTTTTGATTTTATATTTTTCTGTGAGCTTTTAGAAGCTTGTTATACACTTCGAGTGTGGAAGGTTAGAGAATCTTGAAAAATATGTACTCATGAGCTTGGACAGGCTCGTCAAATTTAATACTCAGATTTTTATAGTGAAACACTCAAGTTGGATACTTGAGGACTGCATGTAGGATAAGTTGTAAGCCGAATCAGTATAAATCGACTGCATCTTTCTTCTCTCTCTCTTATTATCTTTTATATTTATGCATTATATTGTGTGTGTGTTCATTTCAGCAAGAGGCTCCTTCACTTTTATAATAGGTCCCGTTTGTTTTCAACTTGCTGACAGTTCCTTTCAGTTTTAATAGGCACCTTCTGTTTTTAAACTATTTTAACAAAATTAATCATTCAGTAGGCTCCTTTCATTTAAGCAGGGTCCTATCCCATAAACGACTCCCATCACCTAACAGGCTCCTGCTGTTTAAAAGACTTTATCCTCTAATAGGCTCCTACTGTTTTTATTCGTTAACTAGGATCTGTTTATTATACAAATTGAAAAAACATGCAAAATTTTTATAAGTCACACACAATTCAACCCCCTCTTATGTGTGTTTTCTTTATCAGTTGGTATCAGAGATAGGTTTCACACTTTTGTGTTTTACAGCACATGATAGATCATGGCAAACACCTTGAGAAGTTTTGAAGGACAATCTGTTATAAAGCCTCCTTATTTCAATAGAAACAACTACTTATAGTGGAAAGAGAGAATGATGATATATCTCCAATATGTAGATATCAAAGTGTGGAAAGCAATTAGAGTTAGAACTATAATTCCCACTTTTGACAATGTAGAAGTATGAACTGATGTTGACAGGAGAAATGCACAACTAAATGTTAAGGCAAAACATCACCTAATATGTGCATTGTCTCTAGAAGAATATGAAAAGATATCATACTATTCTACAGCAAAAGAAATGTGGGACAAACTACAAGTCACGTTTGGAGAAACAAATGAGGTAAAGAAGCATAGAATAAGTCTTTTAGTGCATCCATACAAAAATATTGGCATAAAATAGGGAAAGACCATAGATGAATTCTTCGAACACTTTAACAGCATCATCACGACCTTAAAGAACTTAAGAAAGATATATCGTAATGATGAGCTTGTAATGAAGATTCTAAGGTCACTATTAAAGGAATGGAGACCTAAGATGACAACTCTAGAAACAACAAATGATCTAGACACTATTTCACTCGACTAGCTACGAGAAAATCTAATGATCCATGAAACTGAGGTTAGACGAGATGAAGGATCTTCCTACAGAAAAGGAATGGCACTGAAAGCAACTAACAAATCAAACGATGATGAAAGTGACACCGAGTTGCAAATAGATGGAGATGATGAGTTCAAATTTATGGTCAAAAAATATGTCTGCTTCTATAAAAAGAAGCTGATAAAGAAAAGCGAAGTAAACAAGAAAGCTGGAAACAATAAATTCCTATCAAAAGACAGTAGCAGCAATAACAACATACAAAACAATCAAATCATATGCTATCACTGCAAGAAACCTAGACACACAAGACCAAAATGTCCTCTTCTTTAAAAGGACAAGTCATAGAACATAAAATCCAGAAAGCAAGTGATGACTACAGCCTGGTCATATGAGGATTATGAAAACTTTGATTAAGAAGAACCAGAAGAAGTCAGTAATGTTTGCTTTATAGCTGAATTAGGAGACGATGAGATATATTATTCTGACTCTGATATTGAAGTTGATGAATTAAAAAATGCATATCATAAATTGTATGATCAGTACAAAAGGTTGACAGTGAAGTATTTCAAAGAAGTTGAGAAGTCCAAGAGCAATGATGCATCTCTGAAGAGTAAAATTAAATTATTGGAATCTACGAATGAGAATTTGACGACGAGGAATATGTCTTTTGAGGTCGACTATAAGCAAAAGTTTTATGCAAAGGAAGTTCCGGAAGAAAAAGTAACTAAGTTGGAAAAAGTCGCCGCCCTAAAACTTGAAAAGGAGAAAAGTGCTAGAAAAATCTTACCTCTAGAAAAGGATCTGGAAAATTTTGTTGATGGAAGGAAGAATCGTGATGTATTGCTTGGTAGTGGTAAATGCATTTTGGTAAGTTCGAAATAAGATACAATGAAAATAACAATATCAGGCCATATAAAAACTTCTTTCTTAAATCCAGTAGGAGATATAGCAACAATAGCAGGAACCTATTAAGTGACAAAAATCATAACAACTATCATTCATCTGTTTTGTGCGATTACTGTGGTAAACATGGTCAATTATTCATTCCTGTAATTTTCATAAAAAGAAATTATCTCAGATGTCTGTTTGGAGACCGAAAGGTCAAACTACTAACCCAAAAGGACCCAGAAAAATTTGGTCACTCAAAATGAGATTATGTTTTCTGCATCTATGATTCAAAATGGAGATAAAGGAGAATAAATGGATAGTTAATAGTGGCTATTAGAGACGCATGACAGGTGAAATATCACACTTCAACTACATTGAAAGAAAAGATGGAGATAATGTTGTCTTTGCAGACAAAAATAAAGCAAAGGTCATCAGAATTGGTAAAATTGGTAATTCTAACTCTAACCCTATTAATGACGTTCTATTTATGGATGGTTTGAAATATAACCTGTTGAGTGTGAGTCAGCTATGTGACAAGGGTTACAAAGTCATCTTCTATACATCTCATTGAGAAATTATCGATATTCATGATAATAATATTGTGTTTGTTGGTCATAAAAATAAGAATATATATTGTGCTCAACTGAAAGACATGTCCTCACAAAGTGTTATCTATTTTGTCTCTTTTAAAAAGGATTCGTTTATCTAGCACAGAAGATTTGGACATGCCAGTATGAGTAATATATCAAAATTGTCCAAAAACGAGTTAGTAAGAGGACTACTGACCTTAAATTTCAAAAGCAATCAAGTTTGTGACGCTTGTTTAAAAGGTAAACAAGTCAGAACTAGCTTTCCTCCTAAAAATATTATGTCTACTAGCCAACCACTTGAACTTATGCATATGGATTTATTCAGTCCCACTAGGACTCAAAGTTTTGGAGGTAAACATTACGGTTTTGTTTTAGTAGATGATTACTCTAGATTTACATAGGTTTATTTCTTATCAAATAAGGATGATGTTTTTAAAGTGTTTGAGAAGTTTTGCAGAAAAATTCAGATAGAAAATAGGTACTGCATCACTTTAATTCGGAGAGATCATGGAGGAGAATTTGATAACAAAAAGTTTGAAGAATTCTGTGATAGCAATGGTATAACTCACAACTTCTCTTTTCCAAGGACGCCTCAGCAAAATGGAGTTGTAGAGAGAAAGAATGAAACTTTGGTTGATATGACCAGGACTATGGTCCGTGAAAGTGGACTACCTCATGGATACTGGAAAAAAGTAGTATCCACGTCATGTTATGTACTTAACATATGTCTTATAAGACCTATTCTAAACCTATGAGTTGTAGAAAGGAAGAAAACCAAATGTTGCTTACTTTCGACCATTTGGCTACAAATGTTTTGTGCTAAATAATGGAAAAGACAACTTTGGAAAGTTCGATGTGAGATCAGAGGAAGCTATTTTCCTTAGCTACAGTACCACTAGTAAAGGATTCAGAGTTTATAATAAAAGAACAAAGAAGATAAAAGAATAGATATATGAGGTATTTGATGAAACACTACCTTTAACAACAACAACTGACTCGGATGATGAAGAGCATCCTTTAATTCCTAAAAATACATCGGAGAATTAAACCACTCCTATAATACCTTTAGAATCACAAAATCGTGAAGGTCCCTCTGAAGTTAGAGCAGAGCAGGCTCCTTTATCTCAACAGGAGCCTATACAACGAAAAACACTGAGAGAATGTAGAGATCTTGATAATTATCAATATATTCTTGAAGATCCCTTTGAAAGTCTAAGAATAAGATCATCGTTCAAGAACAAATTTATGGCTCTCATCTCATAAATAGAACCAAAGACCATTGAAGAGGCCCTTATCGATGAAAATTGGGTTTCAGTTATTAAAGAAAAATTGAATCAATTTGACAAAATCAAAGTTTGGAATTTAGTACCTCGTCCTCAAAACAAGTCAATCATTGAGACTCGGTGGGTGTTTCAAAACAAACTTAACAAAAATGGTAAGGTGGTAAGAAACAAAGGTAGACTTGTAGATTAAGGTTATAATTAACATAAAGGTATTGATTTTTATAAAACTTATGCACCTATTGATATATTGGAATCAATTAGAATTTTACTGAAACTTCAAGTTGTTCCAAATGGATGTTAAAAGTGCATTCTTAAATGGTTACATTAACAAAGAAGTATTTATTACACAACTCCCAGGTTTTGAAAATGAAAACCATCTGGATTGCGTGATAAAGTTATCCAAAGCTCTGTATGGTTTAAAGCAGGCTCCTCGAGCATGGCATGAGAGGTTAAGTAACTTTCTACTTGAGAATAACTTTAAAAGAAGAAAGGTTGATAAAACCTTATTTATTAAGAAAAAGGAGAATGATTTACTCAGAGTGCAAATATATGTTGATTACATAATATTTGGTTCTACTAATCCATCCTTTTGTGAAGAATTTGTTGGACCAATGGTGGTTGACAAATAAAAATCCCTTTATGTTTTGATAATTATAAAATGAATAGAATTGGTTAAGAAATTATTTCAGGATTTTAATTAAAGGACCAATGCAATTTCAAGTGATAATTTCCAAGGATGCAAGTGATAGACAATGTTCAAAGTTAAATCTACAAATGTCAAAGAGATAGAATATCATGAAGACAGTGATAATCTTCAACGATCACAAAATAGTCAGTTTATTCAAATTGTATACAACGTGCAAAAGGTGATCTTAGTGAAGATTATGGATAGAGATCTTGAAAGATCAAAGATTATCTGAAAATTTATCCGTTGGAGAAGTTCCAGTCGACCACAAGATCATTCCAGTCGACCAGAACATTCCCAGTCGACTGAAAACAAGAGATTTGTAAGCTGTAAAATAGTTCCAGTCGACTACACAGCATTCCAGTCGACTGAAGATCATTCCAGTCGACTGTTCGAAGAGCGGAGATGATTTTCGTTAGTTCCAGTCGACTAGCATCTTTTCCAGTCGACTAGCAGCACAGCAGATAACATTCTGACGAAGTCAATCGATTCTAAACGGGAAGAAAATAATCCACAACGTTCATAAGCAATCTTCAACGGCTAATAGAGGATTTCTAATGTCTATATTGATCCAAAAGCCTGCAAATAAATAGAGAGACATCAAGAGATCAATAGTGCAATCATCTAGCAAAGCATACAGATCATAGTTCATATTTCTGATATTATTGTTCTCAATTCACTTAGCACATTCAAGTGTATCTAGCTATCTTGAGCTTTACTTCAATTATCTATCATCTCTTTATTGTAAGCTTAGTG
>JAOTBA010005481.1:0-10968 GCA_025629845.1 Erythroxylum squamatum
ACATGCACTTAGCATGCTACTAGCATCAAAATAATACATTTCTTATCTCATAAAAACTTTATTAAGGTCTTATAACCAAAACACAAGCATCATAAGTCATTAAACAAGTCAACTCCATCAGCTTTCAAAAAGCTGACTAATGTTGACTTTGACTTTATTTATTAATTGAATCAAATTCAATTAATTCTAGAAAAATTCCAGAGTTTTATACACATTCTAAATGTGTCTAATAAAAAAATCCAGAGACTAATTCCTAGGAATTATTTATTAAGTTAGTGGAATTAGCCAGCACATTACATGTCTATGACACTTGTCATATTACTTCTAACACTAGTCATACTCTGCATCATGCATGCATAAGATAATCACTTTAACAACAAGTGTTCTACATCTCATACACATGGCTACATCTTATCTTGCATGTTATGTAGAACATTCATAAAAACAATTTTTATAAAATTTAATATGGAATTTACAAACATGCATGTTCATCAGATTTCTAGAATTTCCCAGAACTTCATACATGCATTAGGCTGAAACTAAATTCGTAATAAAATAGCAGACATTTAATTTCATCTTTCTTTGATAAAAACATGATATAACACCTTATAAACATTTCTGTTAAAGAAAATCATAAAAAAATTAACAGAATTATTACAAAATTTTCAAAATCAGCACATACATTCAGTTTTCCAGAAATTCCCAGAAACCAACATATGAACAGACTAGATATTAATTTGAAATAAAATGGAAAATGACATTCAATTGCAGCTTCCTTTAACAGAAACATGATATAACACCTTATAAACATTTATGCGAAGGAAAATTAGAAAAATATTTCTGCAATTTATACGAAATTTTCCAAATCAACATGCATGTCAGTCACAACCCAGCAAACACTTTGCACTTGTTCAATACATCATCTAATACATGCATGACCCTGCTCTGATACCACTATTACGGGGGAGCATGGATTCACGCATCATATGCATGAATAAAGCAACAGAAGTGTCGAAATCTAAATTCCGACCTCATGACCTCCCAAAAAGCCTGAATTTAAAATGCATGCATAAACTGATTATATGAACATGGTATAACAGTACATGTACCTTTTGATTATCCTCCTTTCTTGATTCTTCTCCTTGTTTAGGTTGTTGCAAACACCAAACCCTTCCTTGATCACTTAAGAACACACAAAGATGAAGAAGAAACAATGTCTAAGGGTGATTAAAGCACCAAACTAGATGAGTTCAAGTAGATGCTCTAATGGAGAGAAAGATAAAGACTATGTTGCATGCACTTTGATTCATACAAAAATTCCATGAACAAAACTCATGAACAAGACTCAAGACACTTCTCTCTAACTCTAGAACTCTTCTAGACACCTTATTCTCTCACTTGAGTGTGTTTGTAACTGGTTAGCTCTGTTGTACATAAGTTAAGAACTCACTTATGTACATCTGTCGAGCCTTCGATCACGATCATGGACTACTTAATTGACAGCCTCACCATCAGTCACGATCGTGGCATACTTAAAAACAACCATACATACTTTGTTTTTTTTCCTGATCTTTTATGTGTGTGACCCTCAAGTTCCCAGTTATTTTGAGCACTTGAATTAAATATTAATTCAATCAAATCATGAAGGGTTTTATGATGCCAATTTACCGAAATATAAGTGGATTAACACATGAACTCTTCGATAGTTAATTATCTGACTTACGAGCCTTTCCATAGACAATTACCATCTAATTCTTCATTTCACATACTATACCCCACTTGGTTTGGAGTATGGGCTATGTGTCAACTCCCACTAGACTTACTACATCATATCTAGTCCAAGTGATGTTAGTTCTTGTCCTAGGATCTCATTACTCTATGTGTCATTGAGGACTCTCTTTATGACACATAACTGGTCTGGCTAGAGACTTATGAGTAATGACATCGACAGGAGGCCATGGGTATCATCTCCTTCTATCAGGAGTGGTGAATCCTTTATTGGCTACCTAATTACCTTCGAATGCCAATAGTTGTACCTAATCACCACCTATAAGTGACCTCGTCTTGAGGAAACAAAGAATGAGTACAGGATCAGTATCTAAGACGTCCTTCAGTACCTCAAGTCTAAGGATATTTACACCACTGTTGTGATGACATTAATCATTAACATTTGATAGATCATCCATATGATAATCTCACAGCGGGTCATCTGATGTACTTACAACTCTTAGTAAGCATCCACATGTTAACTCTAAAAATCTCATGCTTACAGTTTGTGAGATCCACTGCTTGATCAAATCAATGAGTATAACTTGTGCTAGTTTATCTAGAGTAATAATGTCCTGTCTTATTAATCCTATGACTAGGGATAACTTAGATACTAAAATAATTGCACATGATAGGAATCTCATTATCATGATCTCATCATGATTTCTTTCATGCTATGTTTTGTATCATGGACTTTATTAATTCGATTTAAGATCGACATCAATTCATAAATAAACAAACATCAAATAAATGAAAAATTGCCTTTCACTTTATTAATCAAAATAAAGCTTGTACAAAAGTGCTCAAGGTGATTGCCTTTAGAGCACTACTCTAACAATTACCAATTGAGGGAAAGGGAATTTTACCTATATTAATGTTAACCTAACTGATTATGAATTATTGGATTGTTGGTTCTAGACTATCCTAGGGTTGATTATTCTCTCTCAAGTTATAACCATTAACCCTAAATCATAAACCCTAAATAGATTATGGAGGTTGCAATCTCTCAATTCACAACTTATCCAAAACCCTAATTAGTTCTGAATTTCTCTAATAAACTATCGAAAATCTAAACAAGATCTCTCTCTGCACAAATTATCGATTTGATTTAATCCTGGTTTCTATTAAATCACCTAACTCTTGTTAGTCTAATTTAATCGTTTTCCATTTGATTCACCTTCTCAGTTTATTATCAAATTATGCAATAGTAGAATCAAGCCACAACAATATCTAATAAACACATAAATAACAAGATTCTCATTAATTCAATAATAGAATTTCGAAGGTGAGTTTAGAACATCCTTGACATTCTAGATCCTATCATCAACTGTTCAATCCAATTCTATATAATAATAAAACTAAAAAAAAACAGGAAATACAATCTAAAATGGATGATGGGAGGCAGCGATATTGGGAAACCTCCTGATCTGGGAAGTACGTCGAGTTAGCTTCTTCTCCTCTTCTCTCTTTCTTCTCCTCTTCCTCTATCTCTCGATGATCTCTCTCCAGGATTTCTCAAGGTGGCTGATGCAAAAAACTCCCCCTCTGCCTTTTTTCTGTTCTTTTTATATCCTCTTGTCTTTTGGGTAACCTTAGGGTTTTTTGGGATCCGAAAGGTCCAAAAAATCCCTTGAAACTTGATGTTCGTGAGTGTTTTCATGTCTGCCTGACGCGAGCCAAGATCATGGCTCACATCTGAGCCATCTGTCATTATTGTGGCATGTAGGAGATGATCGTGGGCCATTCCCTGAGCTTCTGTCACAATCATGGCCTGATAAGCCACGATTGTGGGTCGTTGTTTCGGCCCGAATGTTTCCATAATTCCTCCATTTTTCGATGTTGACCCTGAAACACTAGCAAACACATCAAAGTACCTCAAAAATATAATATTTAAGCTCAAAAGCTTGCACTAACCCTTAAAACACTTAAAACAAAAATAATTAACAAACTAACACAATTCTAACCTAAATATATAATAAATGATTGAATTAACAGCTAAACATATATCAAATTATGCCCTAAAACACAATGCAATTTACACTTATCAACATCCCCATACTTAAACATTTTCTTGTCCTAAAGCAAACAAAAACAATCAAACAAATCAAGAAAGCACAAAACACGCATATGCAATAATGAGACAATGGCTTCAACTTAACAAAACAAATTTAACTATAAACACAATCCTTCAAGTCGTTCTAACTTATTAACAAGAAAAATCTACGTCTAAGCACCTTGGACTAAATATACAAACTAATCAAAATTTTAATGTTGAGGCTATTCACCTCTATCACTTGCATACACAAATTGATAATCATTTAGTCAAAACAAAAGTGTAGCTATTCCTCAGTAGGTTTTCATGAAAAATCAAGCTACTAACAAGTTTGGTAGTTTTTTTTTTAATTTTGAAAATATTCTTTTTGTTGATTTTTCTTTAAAGACATGAACCTAGTCTTTTTACGCAGAGGAAAATATTTGTGATGAATGTCGATCCGATTACTCAACTAAGCCATGTTCTTTTTAAGTTGCTTGGTTGGAATGTCATTATAGCCTTTTTACACGAAGGCACACATTTGTGATGCGTGTCACTCCAGTTACTCAGCTACATCACACTCTCAATTGGCTACTAGCTCTATTCATAGCCCGAAGGCTAGCGGAATAATTATTTTAGTTAAAATTATACAACCCTTTTTTTAAACACAAAATTTTGCCTAACTTATAATGCCACTTATTTCATTGGCCTAAAATTATAAATGAGTATGGAAAATGCCCAGGGTGAATGGACTAACATCATATCCTAATTAACCAGCATATTTAGCCCTAAGTAACTTAGGTTACTAATTTCACAATTTAATAAATCTTCGCAACCTAAAAGACTATGTTTAAGGATAAATCTATCTCGTTAAGTCTTAGCTAATGACACATTCGCACAATTCACATCATGCAACCTAAACAAACTATCATACAATATGCAAAATTCACACTTAAGGTAAAAGCACACAACCCTCCCCACACTTGAATAACATATTGTCCTTAATGTGAGAAGGGTACACAAACACACCAGGGGAAATAAAACACAATATACAAAAAACATAAGAAGAAATTACTAACAGAAATGAAAAGAAAAGGGTTAGAACATAAAAATGTTTATGGTGATGGAGGTGGTGATGGAGGTGGTGATGGAGATAGTGTTGAAATCAAATTCGCTTGACATCAAGAGTGTTTCCCTAACTTATAAGTGATTTAAGAGAGTGAAAGAATTAGTAATCCAGACCATTCTAAATCATCCAAAACTTATTTTAGAATTTAAAACAAACCTAACTACATAATAATTTAAATCTAACTACTAAACGTGTTAATTTAGGGTCATTAACTTGACCTTGCATCCTTGGAAGTTCAGCCTGAATCAATTATAAGTGGCTTGCTTCCACCCTTCTCATTGAAAATCAATTTTGTAGCCTATGAGTAAGCTAAAAATTGCAAAATGATCAAGACGACAATATTGATAAAGTTAAGAAAACCAATTATTTCAGTAATGTCCTTTTCACTAATAAACTGTCAATAAAATAGGGAATAATGAAACTGCCTAAATCTTCTATTAAGTCTAGAAATTTGTTTGGTAAAAGGGTAAGCTGCTCATATTCTTCCTTAGTCACTCCCTTTTCTTTTCCTTCTTTTTCTTCACAAACAGAGACTTTCATAGGTTCTTCAAACTTGATGTCAGTTGTAACTTGTTCTTCTTCCTATTGCTTTTTTAATGATTCGAACACATCAATTTGCCTAAATGAGTTACCCTCTTTCGAATTCTTTAATACATTATTCATGTTGAATGTTACTTGGTCATTACTAATCCGAAGGATAATATTCTCTTCATAGACATCTACTAAAGTTTTTTTAATGTTCAAGCATGGTATACCAAGATCTGGTGGATAATATGAGGGGTTTTCATCCTTTTCTTCATCCTATTTCTTAATTTCTTGGTCTTCTATAAGGTGGGGTTCAACTTGATTTCTTGCTGGTTCTTCTAGCTCTACCCCATTCCTAAGTGTGATAGCCTGACTTGGCTTTATTGAATTTACTTTCATGCTACAAAAATAGTTTTCCACACTTTGCTAACAAAATTCCCTAGAAAGTTGGCCCATTCGAACCTCTAGGTTGTGAATAGAAGAGGCATGATCTTCTGCTACTTGCGTAAATTTCTCTTCCAATCTCTTTTAGGTCTCTTCCAAATCCGTGAGCTTATTCATGATTTTGTCCAACTTGGAATCCCATGAACTGGATTCGTCTTGCTGAAATCCTAACAAGTCTTAATGTCTAATGGGAGTCCTTTCATTGTTAGACCAAAAGAAATCTGGGCAGTTCTGCCATCCCGAAGTGTATGTGTTCAAATAAGGATGGTGATTTCCCCAACTAAATTGGGGCTCATTGAAATCTGCAGGAGTCCTTTGCTCCCTATAATATATATCTTCCATGATTGTTCTTTCTTTCTCTTTTTGGCATTCAACTCTTGAGATTCCCCTTTGTTGTCTGGTGATATCAAAGTTGATGCGTTGTCTACTTTATGCCAATTTTTTTTCACAAAAGATAGTGAAAGAGTCTTAGACTAAAAGAATTAAACTAATTTACGCCTCCCTAATAACGACGCTAAAAACTTGATTGAGATTTGATTGTGTTTAAGTTTTAATTATTAACCCTTTATAATCTGCAAGCGTATGGTTCGTTAGCGTAGTACCAAAGGTGTCGATCCCACGAGAAGGGAACTAATCTAATCCTAAAATCTAAGGCTAGAAACAAATAACATAAATTCAAGATGCAACGAAACTAACACGAGAATTTAATTCAATCAATTAAATTAAGATTCAAACACAAAATACTAATTATTAAGAATTTTGCCACACACCCAAGAATTAATCGAAGGAAATTACCAATTGAGATAAAGTGAATTTTACCTATCCTTAATACTAACCTAACTGATTATGAATTATTGGATTATTGGTTCTAGATTATCCTAGGGTTGATTACTTTTTCTCGATTTATAACCATTAAACCTAAATCATAAACCCTAATCAGATTATGGAGGTTGCAATCTCTCAATTCATAACCTATCCAAAACCCTAATTAATTATAAAGTTCTCTAATAAACTATCAAAAATGTATACAAAATCTCTCTCCCCACAATTTATCTATCTGATTTATGCAATAGCAAAATCCCTCTCAGTTTATTTTTGAATTATGCAATAGCATAATCAAACCACAACAATATCCAATAAACACATAAACAATCAGATTCTCATTAATTGAAGAATAAAATTCCAAAGGTGAGTTTAGAATATCCTCGAAATTCTAGATCCTATTATCAACCGTTCAATCCAATTCTATATAATAATAAAATTGAAAAGAATAGGAAATACAATCTAAAATGGATGAAGGGAGGCAGTGACATCAGGAAACCTCTTGATCTAGGAAGTATTTCGAGTTAGCTTATTCTCCTCTTCTCTCTTCCTTCTTCTCTTCTTCTATCTCTCGATGATCTATCTCTAGGGTTGCTCAAGGTGGTTGATGCAAAAAGCTCCCTCTCTGCCTCTTTTTATATTCTTTTTACATCTAGGGGTCTGAAAGGTCCAAAAAATCTCTCGAAACTTGACGCTTGTGAGTGTCTGCGCGTTTACCCGAAGTAGGCCACGATCATGGCTTACATCTGAGTCTTCTGTCATGAACGTGGCATGCAGGCCATGATCATGGGCCATTCCTTGAGCTTTTGTCCTGATTATGAGTCGTTGTTTCGACCCGCATGTCTCCGAAACTCCTTCGTTCTTCAATGTTGACTCTAAAACACTAGCAAACATATCAAAGTACCTTAAAAATATAATATTTGAGCTCAAAAGCTTGTACTAACCCTTAAAACACTTAAAACATCAATAATTAATAAACTAACACAATTCTAACCTAAACACATACTAAATGATTAAATTAACAGCTAAACACATATCAAACTATGCCCTAAAACATGATGCAATTTACATTTATCAAACTCTCTTCGAACTATCGATCTGAGACTAATAGAAGGCTCTTCGAATCATGATTTTCCCTTAGGTTTTGTTTAATCAAGATACGATCATTAATTAAACCTAACTACCAAATAACCTAGGATACAATCTCTAGATTTAATTTGGCAGCCGCATTATGATGTAGAAAATGATCAATATAAGCAGTAACCTCACACGTTCGGGTTATCTAACCTAAGTTGTGTTGTTCCCAACAATACGGGATCATTAGATGCTTCTCACAAACATCAAAAGCAACGATTACAATTACATTCAAGGTTTTAGCAATAGGTTCGAAGTAAAACAATCAAAATAATGTATGAAGATCGGTAATCCCAAAACCTGATCAAATCAACACCAATAACACAATAATCCGAAAAGAAATTACAACCTTAAAATGATAAAAATAGCTTAACTATAGCTTGGTATCGATATTCCCGTTGAACCAGCGTCGAGAAGCTAGCCTTTCATCTCCACTTTTATGCTCCAAGTGTTAGCCCTCTTCTCCATAACTGCTTCGGTGGTCAAAGAACGAGCAAAAAACCTAGTGCCTCCACCCTATTTTATGATTTAATTTTTGGTCCTTGGTACTGTTCACACCCCCTTTTACTGTGCGTGTCCTCTTTTTAATGCATATGTTGTCATGATCATGAATGGTGTTGAGTGTACCCGTAGATGTATTTTAGTTAAACACATTTTTCGAGTCTACCATCAGATTGCTCAGTTTTTGAAGATGACTAATGTTGATTGATCATGAGTAAAAGCTTGGAATGTTGACTTCTTGCTATGATTTTTTAAAGTAATTCATCTTTGTTTATGAATATGTATTCTTGGAACATATGGGAAATAAGTCGATGTTTTTGGTTTGAGCTTAATTTTAATGTTTTTCTCGAGGATGATCAAAAGCTAAGTGAGGGGGAAATTGATATGTGCTTAATTGATTGTTTAATTATTTCATAACAGTTAGCGATTAACGACATGAAATTGCTTAATATACATACTTTGACACATATGTGATTTTGGCCACAAGTCGGAAGCAAAGAAGTTAAAGTGAGTCAAAAGCACGATATTTGGGCCATTTTTTAAAGATTAATTTTCACTTGTCTTTATGGAGCAAGAAGAAGAAAATTAAAAGACAAGAAGACACAAAACAAAGAAAATGCAAAGAAGAACCCTAGTTGCTCACGGCATGCAATTAAAAAATAAGGAAGTCGAAAGATGTGCATGTTTAATGCAAGAATGTGAATTTAAAGGATGATGGACAACACTAAAACAACACCAAGGTGAGAAGAAAATGGCAGCAAAAGAGGAAGAGAAGAGTCTACTGGGAATAAGCAAAATGCAACGCATAAGGTGGATTAAAACAAGACAAAAAGGACACAGGAGTAACTAGGAGAAATGACTTAGCATGTTGGACATTTGGAGGACCTAAAAAATGCAGCTCAGACATATGCGTTTAACAAAAATGAGACGTGAATAGTGATGGTGGACCACATATAAATTCGTTAAATCAATGAACAGTAGGGAGAGGAGTGGAGGCACAGTGAAGATGACTTGCAAAAGGGGTCTTTGGTTAGGGTATTTCAATGGAGCTGAAGCTATTTCTTGGGAGAAACCTATGAAGAGCTAGACGTCTTGATGTCGATTCGGAGGTGACATCGACGTCGATGATCCGAGTTAAGTGTATTTCTTCGTTTTTGTTATCTCTTTCTCTCATTAGGAATTGATTATGTTATCTTGTGTTGATTGAATTGGATATTGTGAAAAGATGATTTTGATGCATTCATTGAATAATTTATTTGCAATCCCATTACTAGAATTTCGATATAATCTGTAATTGTTATGTTGAAATTCATATGCAGCGACTAATAATTTGTAATCATTATGGATAACATAACCTAGGTTAAATGATGCGTCGAATGTGGTTATTGCCTTGATTGATCAATTTTCCTAATTCGTAATGCTACTGCCTAATTGAATTTAGAGATCGTATCCTAGGTTATTCGATAGTTAGGTTTAACGATCGTATCTTGATTAGACACTTCCTAAAGGAAAACTTAGGTTAATTATTAAACTACGATTAATAGTCGTTAGGAGAGGTTTAAGAACAACAAATCATTGAAATATGTTTTATTAGGGTGTAGGATGAGATTGAACCAAAGAACCGAATTCCCCACATTTATCATTTTTCGCATGTTTTCTTTAATTTGTTTTTATTAGTCTTGTTTTTATTTTATTTTCTTATTTTTAAAAATCCAAAACCCCCGTTAAACCTAAACACCAGTTACTTTCATTTCGGAAACTTTACACACACTCTCTGTAGGATCGACCTAGACTTTCCACTGCTATAGTAGTAGTCTAGTTATTTTATTTTGACTAATGTTACGACGTGCTGTCATCCCTCCGACAACATTCACATACTCCACACTTCCCTCTTGTAACGTTGGGCACTCATTAGTTGGATGGCTCGTGTTTGAACAAATCCTGCATACTTTCACTTGTGTCTGTCCAACTGCAATCTGTCTCACAAAAGATGTTAGTTCATCTAAACGATGTGTTGTTGGAACCCATTACCCGAAACCGAGACCCGGGATCCAACTTTTAATCTGAAACCTTCATACTTATACATGTTTCTCATAATTTCGCACTAGTCTTACTTACTGAAATTATCAACTTAGAGCCCTCGAATAAAATCCGATGTCTAAGCTAATATGAAAATCCAGGTCTCTAGGTCAAAAAGAATCAGAGAATTCCTCAATCGGATCTCTATAATTCGCAGAATTGCCCAAAACCGGAATTGTACGCAATATCGTCACTCAATTGGCTCGCCTTCATTTTTATCGGATAGCTCAGCTCAAACCCGAAAATTCTAAAACTTTCGAAAAGAATGTAAAACTTAGTTCAAACCATGGAAAGATAAAAAGGTGCTTCAAAACGTTCATGAAGGAAACAAAACTCAATTCAATCATTAAGAGAAGTAAATCCTTGCTTAAAGTTACTTTCTAGCTACTTACCAAATGAATAGTACTTTTTTTGACCATATGAATAGTAATTAGCCAACTTCCAACCCTCATAACTTTTTACTCCTAACTCCGAATAGGACATATCATACCTCCATGGAAAGATAAAAAGACCCTCTACATCTTTCATGAAGGAT
>JAOTBA010005491.1:0-10968 GCA_025629845.1 Erythroxylum squamatum
TTTTGTTTGTTTTGACAGTGGCTTTGTGACAGTGGCCTGAACGGCTACTTTCTCTATTTTGTTTCTCCTGTATAGGGATGAACTTGGTCTTTTTGTTCATTGTAAACGATGTTCCTTTATTAATTTTAAGTATTTTAAAATTTCAAAAAAAAATTATCTTTTCATTATCACATCTGTTAGTCTAACCAGGTCAAACAACCGAGGAATTTGGCATTTTCTTGACTGAAAATGAGGGATTGTTGTCCTCTTCTAACCTTAAAACTATCGCCTGTTGGCTCCATTGATATTAGCAGTTGACCACAAACTGGATTACATGAAATGGGGCTTGCACATCGAATTAATTTGTTATTACTTTAACACCTGTACCCTCAGAAAGAAATAAACAATCATAGTCTGGTCAACAGCATTGTATGGGGTTGGCTAAAAGGAATCAGAAACCTTAATGCTCCTGTGATTCGGCAGTAATGGGTTTTAACTACTAATAAAGGAACAGCCAGTGACGGACTAGGAGATGGTAATGTCAAATTAATAAGAAAACCAACTCAACTCCACATCTCATAGAGGCAGATGCTCCCTCACTGCACTCCTTTGAGAAATTTTCAACTTATAAAATAGCATACCAAAGCCACCCATCAAGGCAACATTAGGCTAAATGTTCTTCAGAGGAACAACATGGCTTAAAATCAGCACATGTTAGCGTTAATTCAGACGCAGGGCGTTAGAGCGGGAAACTGAGGGAACAAGCAAATCGTAGAACATGTGCGGTAGACGTAGGGAAATAAGGGTGTACGCGGGTACAGGGGATAATAGTATCTGCAGTGTCGGAATAGCATATATTCGTACGCTTACAACAATTATAGGGCATGTTGGTTGTTATGGAATCATTCTCCCTCTGTTGTTGATTCTTGTCTCTCTGCCTCTCATTTTCTCTCTTTCTATGTCTCCCTCTCTTTCTGTGTCGATCCTTTACCTTTTGCGATTGCTAGCATTTTTTTTATAACAATTGGTATCAGAGAAATCGATTCTGTGGCATAATATGGCTGAAGGTACGCGAGGTGCAGAGTTATGTAGGCTGGAAGAAACACTGAAGGTACTCATGGAAGCTCAGGGTCGCCAGGAGAAACTGCTTCGGGAAATGTAGGAACGCAGCGATAAGGCTTTATCGGATGTACAACGACAAACAGAGCAGCTAGCACGTGAAGTGAGTGATTTACGTTCCTCTAACGTTTTTGAAGGATTGAAACAAGGAGAAGGTAGTAGCATGTCGGGTCCGGCCAGCAGTCCCGTTAACATGCTCCCTAATACGGAAGAGTCGGGCGGAACTAGCAGATTGGGAAGGATCGAGTTCCCGGTGTTTGATGGAGATAACATTAAATTGTGGGTGTACCGATGTGAGCAGTTCTTTCATATCGACCAGACACCCGACAACATGAAGGTAAATGTGGCCATCTTACACATGGATGAAAAGGCGCAAGAGTGGTACCGGTTATTCGTGCGTAACCGTCTGAAAATGGAAGTGATGGAATGGAACGAGTTTACTAAGGCCCTCCAACAGAGATTTGATGCTGAAATGTTTGATGACCCTGTTAGGGATTTTAAGGAGCTGAAGCAAATGGGGACCGTGTTAGACTACTGCGCACAATTTGATCACTGTTCGAACAGATTAACATTGACAGAGGATTATTTAGTAGGATTTTTCATCAAGGGCTTGAAGCCAGAGGTTGGAGTGGCGGTGAAACGGCATGAACCACAATCCTTACACCAGGCTTACGGCTTGGCACGGAAACAGGAAGCCATCCTGAAGGCAATGGGACATCCGGTCATGAATCGCAATCAGAACCTCAGAGCTCCGAGTGGGAATAGGATTATGTTGTCGACACTTCCTAAAAGCACTGTCAGTACCGAAGGCATTTTACCAACCCCACCATCACCAGCGTTCCGGGCGCCGCTGGCGAGGGGTCAGCAAGCTCCGAGGACACTTAGTAGTCGGGATTTCGATGATAAGAGGGCAAAAGGGTTATGTTTTTGGTGTGATGAGAAGTATACTCTGGGGCATAAATGTACAAGGCACCGACTACATTTCTTCGTAGTCTCAGAGGAAGCGGGTAATGAGGGAGAGTCGGGGGTTGCAGACGAAGAGAGTCCGGATGACGATGAACTGACTGATATTAGTCCCATGATTTCAATGCAAGCCATGACGGGGTTTCCGGGACAGGAGGAGTATAAGCAAATGCGACTCATTGGAGACCACCTATGTAGACCTATCCACATTTTAATTGACAATGGTAGTACTCATAACTTTGTGGATGCAGGGATAATCAAGAAGGGAAGGTGTGAGTTGCAAGACATACCACCTGTGAGCATTAAGGTAGGGGGTGGATTTCAACTGCGTTGTACGCAACGATGTAACAACTTCCGGTGGACTATACAAGGTGAGCAATTCAGCACCGAAGCACTAGTGATTCCGTTGGGAGGATACGATGTGGTCTTGGGTGTTCAGTGGCTTGTAGGACTCGAGGACGTTCTGTGTAACTTCCGCAATCGCACGATGACCTTTAAGTGGGAAGGGAAGTTGATTACTCTGCAAGGTGGGTCTGAAAGTCGACCCAGAGTCATTTCAGAGAAGGGTTTTCAGAAAACTCTGCAAGAATCGGGTGGAGGTCAACTAATGATGATTCAGTTGTCAAATCCTCTGGAATACCAGTTCCAACAGATGCGGTTGACGGAGGAACATGGCAGTGCATTGGACGAACTGAATGTGGTATTAGCGCAGTTTGCAGAGGTGTTTCAGGAACCGACGACGTTACCGCCGGACAGGCAGTTTAATCATCAGATCATATTACGTGAAGGCGTAGATGCGATTAACATCCTTCCATATCGATATTCAGGTACGCAAAAGAATGTCATTGAATAAGAGGTGAAGAAGTTAAGGGACCAAGGATTCATTCGCCACAGTTTCGGACCGTATGCATCTCCGGTAGTTTTGGTTAAGAAGAAGGATAATTCATGGCGAATTTGCGTGGATTATCGAGAGTTGAACCGATTTACGATCAAGGATAAGTTTCCGATTCCATTGATTGAGGAGCTCTTAGATGAATTAAACGGAGCAAGTTGGTTTTCAAAACTGGATCTGCGTTCGGGGTATCACCAGATCCGGATGCAACCCGATGACATCCCAAAAACGGCGTTCAAAACACATGAAGGGCATTATGAATTTCTAGTGATGCCCTTCGGTCTGACGAACACTCCCTCAACGTTTCAGCGTCTGATGAATGAGTTATTCTGTCCTCATCTGCGCCGGTTCATACTTGTCTTCTTCGACGATATTCTGATTTACAGCCCATCGTTCTCGTCGCATGTGGAGCACCTATCCGTGGCTTTAAAGACATTATTAGATAACCGATTATTCCTTAATGGGAAGAAATGTGTATTCGGGGCCAGGCAGGTGGATTATCTAGGATACACTATCTCAGAAGCAGGGGTGGCGACTGACTTGCGGAAGGTTAAAACTATCGAAGAATGGCCGGTGCCGCAATGTACGAAGGAGCTAAGGGGTTTCTTAGGAATCACGGGGTATTATCGTCGATTTATTAAGAATTATAGGGCAGTGGCTAAACCATTAACGGAACTACTGACGAAGGAGAACGCGGAGATATGGAGTTGGAACTCGGAGGAACAGAGTGCATTCGAGTCTTTAAAAAGGGCCATTACTTCGGCTCCGGTCCTTGCCCTACCGGATTTTTCAAAACCATTTGTTATTGAGGCAGATGCGTGTGGTCATGGAATCGGAGCTGTATTACAGTAGGAAGGGCACCCTATTGCGTATTTGAGTAAAGCGTTGGCACCAAGGCATCAGGGGTTGTCGACGTATGAGAAAGAATTCTTAGCGGTGATTAAAGCCATCAAACAATGGCATCATTACCTCACTCCTCGACCGTTCATTGTTCGGACGGATCACCGCAGCCTTGAGTACCTATTGGAGCAGCGCCTCTCCACGCCGTTCCAGCAGTCATGGTTGCCGAAGCTCTTGGGATACGACTTTGAAGTGCAATACAAAGGTGGCAACGAGAATGTGGCGGCTGACTCACTTTCCCGCATCACCAGTATTGAAATGTTTTCAATGTCTATTTCGCAGGTTCATAGTGAGTTGTTGGAAGCAATCAAGTAAAGTTGGCAAGATGATGTGACTGTCCAACAATTGATAAAGAAGGTGGAAGAAGGGAGAATGGGATCCATGGCTTACGAATGGAAGGGTGGTTTACTGCGGTGGAAAGGAAGGTTGGTGGTCGGAGCTAATGCCTCCCTTAGACAGCAGATCATCAGCATCAGCCATGATGACGCCATAGGTGGTCATGCCGGGTCGGTGGCCACCACGAAACGATTACAATCGTTGTTCTTCTGGAAGGGAATGAGTAAGGACGTGCGGAATTACGTTCAAAATTGTATGGTGTGCCAACGGAACAAGTTTGACAATGCGGCAAATCCGGGGCTCCTACAACCGCTTAGGATACCTGAGGGAAGCTGGAAGGAGATTAGCATGGATTTTGTGGAAGGGTTGCCGCTGTCGAAGGGAAAATCGGTAATACTGGTGGTGGTAGATAGGTTTACGAAGTATGCGCATTTCATTTCCCTTAAGCATCCATATTCAGCTAAGGACATTGCTGAGTTGTTTCTTAATTATGTTTTCAAGTTGCACGGTATGCCGGAGTCAATAGTCAGTGGCCGGGATCCAATTTTTATTAGTAAGTTTTGGCAGGAGCTTTTAAGGTTACAGGGGGTTAAGCTGAAGTTGTCCACCGCCTACCACCCACATACAGACGGGCAGACAGAGGCGGTGAATAAGGTGCTGGAAACATATCTCCGGTGTTTCTGTAGTGAGACGCCGCAGAAATGGGGAGAGTGGTTGGCTTTGGCAGAGTGGTGGTACAATACCTCTCATAAGATGGCAATCAATTCCACACCGTTTGAGATTCTGTATGGGTATCCACCTCCGGTGTACACACCATATGTTGCAGGGGATTCGACGGCGATGGAGGTAGACCGGGTACTATAGGATCGAGAAGCTATGGTTAATCTTACTCGCTTCCACTTACAGCGAGCGCAACACCGAATGAAGCAGTACGCGGATACCAAACGGACAGAGAGGGAATTTCAGGTGGGGGACTCTATTTTGTTGAAACTGCAGTCGTATAAACAGTTTTCTCTTCGGCGCCGGAGTAACCAGAAACTGTCGCCGTTGTATTATGGTCCGTATCGAGTGATGCAGAAGGTAGGGAAGGTAGCCTACAGGCTGGACCTCCCGGCCCATGCAACCATTCATCCGGTATTTCACGTCTCGCAACTCAAGAGGGCCCATGAGAATCAAGACCGTACGGCTTCGCTGCTTCCGGAGTTCCTAACACCAGCAGAACGCATTCCGATAGCTATTTTGGATAGACGTATTACTAAGCGCAATAATAGAGCTGTTACTCAATGGTTGATTCAATGGTCGAACAGGGAGAAGACGAGTGCTACGTGGGAATACGTGTACGACCTTCAGTGACGCTACCCAAAAATTAACTTGATTGACAAGGATGTTAAGGGGAAGAGGATTGTTAGCGTTAATTCAGACGCAGGGTGTTAGAGCAGGAAACTGAGGGAACAAGCAAATCGTAGAACATGTGCGGTAGACGTAGGGAAATAAAGGTGTACGCGGGTACAGGGGATAATAGTATCTGCAGTGTCGGAATAGCATATATTCGTACGCTTACAACAATTATAGGGCATGTTGGTTGTTATGGAATCATTCTCCCTCTGTTGTTGATTCTTGTCTCTCTGCCTCTCATTTTCTCTCTTTCTGTGTTTCCCTCTCTTTCTGTGTCGATCCTTTACCTTTTGCAATTGCTAGCATTTATTTTTATAACAGCACACCCATATCCATTGGGTCTTTTGGTGCAAAGTGGCTTTTTTTTTATAAATGGAAAACTCAATAAATTACATGTTAAGTCTAGGGGAGGGGATCCCCGACAGATCTTCTATTAGGAGATGGTGGCATCCAATAGGTGTAGTCTTAAAATAAGTAACTCCTACATCAAAGTGACCGGTGTAGTTTACAAGCCAATCAACACATTTGTTACTCTCTTAAAAGATACAGTGATGAGTAACAGTCCAATTATAAGTAAAAAGCTCGTTCCTTAAAAAAAAACAGTAAAAAGCTCGTTAATACTTGAACAATAGGGTTGAGCGCCTAAGATCTATTAGCTGCCGAAGAAATAATAGCTGTGCAAAGTGGCTTTTATGTTACTAATACTAATTATCAGATAACAATATTACGTTCCATAACTCCAAAGAAAGATAGAACTTAATCATCATTAACGAGTTAATTGGAGTATTACTATGCTAAAACCCTACCAGACTCCACCCCTCCTCTTTATAAATTAAGGACCCGGTTACTGTATCTTCAGTCTTTTTCTTCCTCCACACTCAAAGCGCAAAACCCTCAAATGGCTCGGAAGCGTCCTCTGAGAAACCCCCTACCCCCACCACCACCGTCGCCATCAACATCGCCACCTTCTATTCGAAAAGAAGAATCAGAGAAAGGAAACGACATGGCGGAGGATGAAGATAATGAAGAACAAAAGAGCACCGACAATGAGGAAGATGACAAAGAAGAAGAAGAAGATGATGATGATGATGATGATGCTGATGAAGTACAAAAGGTGGAGAAGAAACCTCATGTAGGAGAGTTCAATGCAACTGCGCCAACTCCTTCAAAATCGGACTCTGGTTTAGATTCTGACAACCATTTCATTATAAAGCCCGTTGTATCCAAGCTAGCAGTACCAAAACCCACCAAAAAAATGACGGAAAAGGCTGTCACCGGCGGTAGTGATTTTGAACTCATACTAGGTTTGGCGTGCGAGGGGTGGGTAATGGGTGTGGAGAAGCCAAAACGAACATCAAATAGCATATTGAAGACTGCGGTGAAAGACGATAACTTAAAGACTGAGGTGACAACTGAAGAGAAAGTAGATGAAGTGGAGGGGTCGTTGGAGAAGTATACAGCTTTGGATGAGTGGGTGGAGATGGGAAATGTGCCAGAGGGAGTGAAATGGGTTATGAGGAAGAGGCCGAGAGAGATTGAGAAGAGTAAGGTGAGGGGCTTGGAGGAAAGGTGGAGGAGTTTGAGAAAAGCCGAGTTGGAGTTGTTCGTGCAGACGATGGATTTTGTTAGTGAACAGCTTAAGTTGGGGCTTGAAGCTGCGTCCAATTCTGCGAAGTTTTAGGGGTGGAGGGATCTTGTGTAGCTGAAGATTGGGCATTTTTGTGTTAACAGATGCAATTGATGATGCTAAAATTTTGATCACGCTGCAGATTTCATGTATCTATCTGTGGATTACCCCTTTGTGTATTGTACTGGAATCATATTTTGATCTTTGTTGCCCCGCTTTCCCTATTTTCTCAAATGCTCTGCGTCCACCTTTGGCAATTCAATATCTATAGTTACATAGTTTTGCTGTAATCTTTAAAGCATCCATTGGATTTCCGGGCCAGCCAAGAAAAATCACATAACAATTGATAGGAAATTGTTGTATGCTTTCAATATTGAATTCCTTGAAACTAAATCCTCAGAGAGCTCTTACATGGAGTCAAAAAAGAGCTAGCAATTTCTTTTTCATATTATATTAGTACCTTATTCCAAACATTATGCACTTTTCTCTCATTCTTTCTCTTGTAAGTTCACCATTCTCATTGGCTTAAACATGCATCTGGAAGGCTTGAAAGTCATGTTATAACACATATTAAAAGGAGATTTGGCGTTAAATACTAATTCACGAAACAAATAACATGAAACATCTTATAACCTCCATCCTACACCATTTTCTTCCTATATACAAAATAAAAGCACACTCTCCAGTATTATTTCATCACGTTTGTTATTTCAAAGCTAAATGTTGGAAATACTGCAGACTTTCTCATACCCACCATATCTTTATGAACGATGAAGACGCGTCCTTCTTCACCATTTCATAAGAGCTAAGCAGCATAGACTACTTTCCAAGAGAAAGAAAGCCACCACCTTTGATAAGAGCTGCATAGTGTAGCTGAAATGAGCAAGCAACAATCTGTCGATTGGATGCATTGCACTCAGCTGCCTCTGGAACGCTATTATGTTTCGCCATTGGCCCCGTAGGTAACAATGTTTGCTGGTGTAATGAGGGAGATGAGTCAGTCAGCAAGTGTTGTTTCTCATTTCTTTTAATGGAAATTTGAATCAATCTGATGTTTTTCTTTCTTATTTTGATTGTATATTCAGAAAGTAGATGTTCTTGACACAATTGGGAACACCCCAAAAGTATTGAGTATAAAGCCCTATTTTGAGACTTTCAGTGATTGTAGATACTTTTATAATTTATACGAATGACAAACAAAAGAAGACAAGACGAATGTTGGTGGGATGAAGCTTTTCTAGGGAATACATGACCATGTAGGATGCTACACACCCGCGTCCTTAACTTACACGATCGTGCCAATCAACCATATAAGTCTCTGGAATCGTGTGAAAAGTACGTGAAGGGTGAAGACATATATGATCGTATAACACACTTGTGTTCATGACATACAAAACTGTGTGTGACGACCGTGTAGCTCTTTATAACCATGTACGTTTGTGACTTTAGTGATGCTAGAAAAGACACAGTCACTTAAATGGTCGTGTATGTGATTGTGTATAATTAAAAAAAAACTATTTCAAGATATAAATAGGAAAAGACATGCGTTTGATGATTAAGGTGGTGGACAGAACACCGAAAAGGGAAGACAATAAATAAAGAGCAAGTAGTATAGTACTCTCGTCCTTTTTATTGTTTTTATGATTGGTTTGAGAGTTTGTTAATTGACGTATCAACTTTGATTTCATTCCTAAAACTTTATCAAACAACTTGTAGTTATAGGGTAAGATATTAAATTTTGAAAATCCTTATTTGAGTTTAGTAGATTTGGTTGTTTGTTTGGCTTATAGTTACTGGATGGTTTTCTATGTAAATATCAGTTTATTCTCATACTAATATTTGCTAGTTAAACTTGAAGAGTGTTTTATTGTTGCTCGTTAGTTGATTTTTTTTAGAAAGTTGTGCTTTTGTCTACCAACAAGTGGTATTAGAGCTAGGGTGGCGAAGTCTGATGGATATAAATTCATGAATTTGGGCCAGAAAAATGGGTGACTCATGGAGTGACTAAAATAGTTTCACATGAGCTATGGGATGATGGAGAGCTAGTTCAATATAAATGGATCCACTTATGAGGGGAAGATGTGGAAATTCACAAATAGAGTAATCATAAATTGAAAAAAGACATAAAGATAAAATGAGTATATACAAAGATAAGACTTATATAACCTATTGCCTTGAAGTTTTAGGTTGAGATATGATGTCTTCATTATATATGGGATCACTTGGATCCGATTCAATTTCTCCCTAGCATTTGTGCTTTAATGTATGGACTATCGCAAGTGTACGGATCATATATTGTAGTACACAAGACATCGTTCCCACAAAGATTGGATTAGTCACTTAACAATTTAAATACAATTTCTCTAAGGTAATAAAAAACTGAATTAACTGAAATTAAAATAAGCTAATAAAACTAAACAATCAAATCAGTGAAGATGGCAATAAAATCGAAGTTACTCAATAATGGAAACTTAGGGGTTATTTTATTTTTGTTTTATTTTCCTTTTGTCCTTGTTGATTCAATTATTCATGGGCTTAGATATCCTAAGGTTTTGATTACCCTCTTTTGAGATCTAACTAACTAATCTCAATTGAAATAGATAAAAATTGTGTTGCAATCTCTTGATTCCTAAAAATACTCCTAACTACTCAATTGTATTTGAAGCAATCTTGTGGATAATTAACATGCAATTAAGATCTCTCTTAAATCGCTTATTAATATGATATTTATAAGTCTGTTAGGGTACCAACTCCTATTGCGCAACTTAATATAGATAACTTTGATTCAATCTCTCGATTTCTTATCAAGTATGAGCACAAAAATACCACAGCATTAATTTTGAATTCAACAAGGTAAAAGATATACAAAACAATTCAAGAATAAACCCTAAAACAGAATTAGCAATTTATAATTATGTTCAAAACATAACTATTTATGTAGCACCCCACTCTTGCAAGACACGTACCTGACATCCAGAGTGATGTCCGAGTGCGTACCCCGCAAGGGAGGTATGCTAGAACAGTCAAACACTTGAAACTCAGTACAAATTTTTCAAAAATAGCATAAGCGTTTTTGAAACAGAACATGTGCATATACCATTCATCAATAATTTTCTGCACTCATCCTAACACCATTATGATGACCATTCTACCTCAACATCATCTCTATAACAATATATGAATTATTACCCATCATACATATACAAGAGTAAGACATTTACATCAGTTTTTCATCACCCACGACACATACATAAACATTGAATAATCAAGTCATCAAATCTCAACTTACTTATAATATTAGTTTCATTGAGCGTAACTTACTTGATTAAGCTCCAAGATTCTTCAAACTCTTCAAGATCTCTCTTAACCCTAGCTTCCTTCTCTTACACGTACATAATCAATAAAAGGATGTAGTGTTGGACCCCGTTACCGGAGCCCAACGGTCCTGAGGCAGGAGCCTTGCTGAAAACCCTAACGGTAATATTTGCTGTCAAACCTTAAACCCAAATATAAGTCGACTTACACTTCATACTAGTCGACTTACAGAGACAGACAAGTCGACTTACACTGGCAGACAAGTCGACTTATACAGACAAGTCGACTTATGCAGACAGACAAGTCGACTTATACAGACAAGTCGACTTACACTGACAGACAAGTCGACTTATCTAAGGGCGGAGAAGTTTCCGAAAGCTGATACAAGTCGACTTATGCTTCACAACTCGACTTATGGAGACAAACAAGTCGACTTATGCTT
>JAOTBA010005527.1:0-10967 GCA_025629845.1 Erythroxylum squamatum
CGTCTGCTTTTCATTTTGTCTTCTTTTTGTTTGTCATCAAAATCATTCGATACGTAAAGTCTATTTTGACTTAACAGGTGCAAGAGTTGCTATGAACTTAGGTGTTTTTTCTTTGGCTGAAGAGGAAGTAGGTTGAGCTTTTGGTGAAGAAAGGTGGTGTTTTGATCTGCAGTGGTTTATTCCATGGATTAACAGGTTTGGCATGTGAACAAGATAGAATCTAAGGATCCTTAGGTTTATCAGATTGAGACTTGGGTTTTGCATATTTTGTGGCTTTTGGCTTGGTAAATAAAGGGTGAATTTGGTGTTTGATCAAGGGATAATTCATCTTAAAGAATTTTTCATAATCAACAGATCTGGATAGGTAGGGTAAGTAGGAGAAGCATGCATGGGCTAAGCAACTGGATAGGTAGGAGGATAAGCTCTATAAACAATTTTAGAATGTTCAGTTTGCATGTCAACTTCCATCCTTTGAAGAACTTCTTTCACGCCTAAGGTCTTGCTTTTTGACTATAAAGTCTGGTCCAAAATATTGTGTTGTAATGTAGTGACAAAGATCAACATCAAGTTGTCGCATCTGATCTTTGTAAGATTTGTACAACTATTGGATCTGAGAAGAAACAACTTCTACTAATTGATGAGTAATGTGATTATGTTGGCTGATTCCATCCAGCTTAGAATCAATCCTTCTTAGAACTTTTTTCTGTGTTACTACGTTATTAGTATGCCAATTAAGAACTTCATCAGTAGTATTTGAAATAATAGTTCCTTAAGAAGTTATTCCTGTAGCTTGACCATAAAGGATAACCCTATTGGTCTCATCATTGCTCCATTGTAAAGGAGGAAAGTCTTCCTCATACGGTTGAACCATCATACAATATATAGGAGCAAGAGATACAATAGGAATAGGAGAAATTATTGGCTATGGTTTAAAGATTGACTCTAGATATTCTCTGTCGGTGGGTTTAAGCATCTCACAAAGAGATTTAGGTTTAAGTCGTTCTTCTTTGAGACTAATGGAATCATCATGATCATCGTAACAAGGATGATATTGCTAAGAAGGCATACAACGAGTTTGTGACTTTTTCTTTCGGTGTCGTTGTGAGCTTGTGACTTTTTCTTTCGTCGTCATTGTGGATTATGCAACTCATCATCATCATCACTATCTGATTCAGGGTTCAGATAGACTTTATAATTTGGTTCACACACAGAGGGATCTATATCCCAGATGAAACGTTCACGATGATGACTTATGTAGACAGGATCTCCATGAGATTTGACATAATGAATCGGAGAGTCTTTGCCTTATGTATGAGACATAACATGCTATAGCATCAAAACTAGGCCTAAAGTGTTTAAAGTGCCTGGTTAATCATCAATAGGCCTGGTGTAGATAGATTTCACTGATCCATCCCGAAGAGTTTGAAGAATTGGAGGAGTGGTCGTGTGAAATGAGTGTCTGTGATGAGTATGGAACACTTTCTGGTAATTTGTGATCCATTCTATAGGCATCAATTTTTAAAGCTCTTTCAGAGGCAATTGCTTCAGGATCTAGATGATGGTGGTCTGATCATTAGAACAATCAACAACCATGTAAAAAGCATCCAAAGTAGAGTTGGGAAAGTTCAGATCTATAGCATGATTCTAAAGCGAAAGATCTGATGATGTAGAGTAACCATAATCACTATAAGGTCTTAATCTACTCCAATGATCTGGATCTGGATTTGGACCTGGAGTCTTGCAGATAACGTTGGATCATCCAGCCTGATGTTGAAATCAAGTGCTATGGTGAGTATGGCACTTCCATCGTTGAGAGTTTAAACAAAGTACCAATTAGAGCAATTTGGTACGTTATGTAGACAGTGTCAAAAAGAGATATCCTGGCTGTAATAGTTATTTCCTTTCTTCCATGGAGGGTAAGAACAAGTCGAACTGCTCCAACATATAAATGAGTATGGTCTTGCTCTCTTCAAAGAGAGATGAGCTCCTTTGGGATCCCCAACTTTACATACTACTCTGCAGAAGTAACTTCTAAGCCACATTGTTCAAGACGAGAACTCTGGATAATTTCTTTTACTTTTTGGCAGTTTGTAAAGAGAATAGTACGAATACTACGAGTCTATGAATGATCTCTAAAATATATATTTTATGGACTAAGAAAAGGAAGAGAAGACTCACAAACACGATTTTCTACAAGAATATGGGTAATTTCTACAAGGTTTTATATCCTATTAGACAAGTATGTTTAACACTAGAAGGAAGATCGACAACTGAAAGAGTCGAAGAAAGATGAATGGGGTCACTATTCATAGGTTCACTCATATTTTCCAGTCTCCTTACTCACTCTTATCAAGAATAACGTATTCTACTCATCATACACGATGGCTATGGCTCTTATGACAACAAAGTTTATGGCTTTTAGAAACCTTAAACTAACCAATCTTTCCCCATTAAATTATGACCTTAAACAGGATCTATTCTATAGTCTTAGATTGTCTAAGATGTTCTGATACACAGGATCCTCACAAAGAGGCAAGTGTAGAGCATACTTGTCTCTATATATGACAGATAGGCTGCATTATTCAAAACTTAAGTTTTCAGGAGGGAAGGAGTTTAGAGAGAAGCCATGAAAGCAAACACACTCAAACTTTGATTCATATTTTTCAAACATCTACTAAATTCTTATTACAATAAGAGATGAGCCTTACCTTTATACACTAAGTAAGGTAATATAAACAATGTGTAAGTTTTAATAAATAACCCATAATAATCCGTAAGCACACAGTTCGTTTGCGTAGTACCTAAGGTGTTAATCATGTGAGGAGGGATAATCTAATCTTAAAATCTAATGCCAAAAAACAATTCAAAAATTCAAATTACACGAAACTAAAAATGAGAAATTAATTCAATCAATCAAATCAAATTAAGAATCAATCATAGAAATACTAATTGCTAAACAATTGCAACACACCCAAGAATTAACCTAAGGAAATCACCAATTGAGAGAAAAGAAATTTTACCTATCTTTAATGCTAACCTAACTGATTATAAATTACTAGATTATTGGTTCTAGACGATCCTATGGTTGATTACTCTCTCTCGAGTTATAACCATTAACCCTAAATCATAAAGCCTAATCAGATTATGGAGGTCGTAATCTCTCAATTTACAACCTATCCACAACCCTAATTAGCTCTTAAGTTCTCTAATAAACTATCGGAAACCTATGCATGATCTCTCTTCGCATAATTTACCGATTTTATTTAATTCTAATTTTATTAAATCACCTAACTCTTGTTAGCCCAATTTAATCGTTTTTCATCTTATTCACCCTCTCAGTTTATTATCAAATTATGCAATCACAGAATTAAATCATAATAAATCCAATTAACACATAAACAATCAAATTTCATTAATTCAAAGATAAAACTCCGAAGGCGAGTTTAGAACATCTTCAACATTCAAAAAACCTATCATCAAACTATTATTCCAATTCTATACAATAATAAAACTGAAAAAAAAAACAGGAAATATGATCTGAACAGATATAGGAGGTAGCAACGTCGGGAAACTCCTGATCCAGGAAGTAAAACGAGTCAGCTTCTTCTCCTCTTCTCTCTTCCTTCTTCTCATTCTCAATCTCTCGATGAATTCTCTCTAGGGTTTCTCAAAGTGGCTGATGCAAAAGCTCCTTCTTCCTCTTTGTCTTATTCTTTAAATATCCTTTATGTTTTGAGCAACCCTAGGATTTTTCTGGGGTTTGAAAGGTCCGAAAAATCCCTCAAAACTTGACCTTTTTGAGTGTCTATGCGTCTGCCTGATATAGGCCACGATCGTGGGCCACATTTGAGCCTTCTGTGACGATCGTGGCATGCAGGCCATGATCGTGAGCCATATCCTGGGCTTCTGTCACGATCGTGGGCTTTTGTGACACAATCGTGGGCCATTGTTTCGGCCCGAATGTCTCCAAAACTTCTTTGTTATTCGATGTTGACCCTGAAATACTAACAAACATATCAAAGTACCTCAAAAACATAATATTTAAGCTCAAAGACTTGTACTAACCCATATAAACACTTAAACACAAATAATTAACAAAATAATACAATTCTAACCTAAACACATACTAAACGATTGAATTAACAATTAAATACGTATGAAACTAAGCCCTAAAACATTATGCAATTTACACTTATCAACATCCCCACACTTAAACGTTTGCTTGTCCTCAAGCAAACAAAACAACAAACACACAAAATCACAAAGCACATAATGCAATAATGAGATAATGGCTTCAACTTCATGAAATAAATTTAACGTTAAACACAATCATTCAAGTTATTTCAAATCATTAACATGCAAAACCTGCATCTAAGAGTTCTGGACTAAACATACATATTAATCGAAATCTAAATGTCAAGTTACTCGCCCTTTTCAATTGTACACCCATATTAATAATTATTTGGTCATTCAAACTCTATAACTACTCCTAAGTACATTTTAATGAAAAGCCAAGCTATTTACAAATTCGGTAGGTTTTATAAAAAAAAAATTATTTAATTTTGTTTGTGGACATGGACCTAATCTTTTACTCGGAGGCAAACATTGGTGATGAATGTCGATCCGGTTATTCGACTAAGTCATGTTTTTATTAAGCTGCTTGGTTGAAACGTCATCATAGCCTTTTGACGTGTAGGTACACATTTGTGATATGTGTCGATCTGGTTACTCAACTACATCACGTTCTCAACTGGCTACTATCTTTATTCATAACCTGAAGGCCAGCAAAAATAGTTATTTATTTAAAATTAACAAACACATTTTTTTATTACCTACCTTGTTGCTTTAGCTACTCGTTTTGATGAAAAAATAATAGCAAAGCTACTTTAGTCGTAAGACCTAAAATTATGAATGAACGTGACAATTTAGAGGGTGAGAAACTCACACCAAATCCTAGTTAACTTACATATTTAGTCAAAGAACTCAATTCACTAATTTCGCGAGCTAATGACTACTCACAACCTATTAGACTATGTTCAAAATTAAATCAATTTCAATCCATCTAAGCCACACACAATTCACAAAATGCAACCTAACAAACTATCATATAATATGCAACAATCACACTCAAAGCAAAACACATAACCCTCCCCACACTTGAACAACACATTGTCCTCAATGTGAGAAGGAGGCAAATAATCACGTATGGAAAGAAGAAAAATAAATTAAAATAAAAAAACAAAAAATAAAATAAAGATAATTTAAAAGGAAAAGGTTTAGATGCCTTGAGCCTCGAAGTAATGATGGATACGACGTATATCTGGGCTCTGACGTAGTTGTGTTCGAGCCATCTCCTTCATTCTTCTAGAGTTCTCTACACGTGTATCTATAATTACCTTGGTGTTCGCAGAGATTGTATCACGCACTTTCTTCTAGCCCGGTTCACCTATGTCTTCTTCCTCTTCGGACTCCTCACTAGTCGAGTCCTCTTCTGACTGCTGAGGCGGCGCTGTGCTCAAACTTGCCTGACTAGCCCTAATCTTCACATGAGTATTTTGGCTGATATACCATAGTTCCATGTTATGGGACTTAAGGATTTCAACACACCAAAGATGATGGACATTTAGAAAATTTGGGAGGTAGACAGTTAAACCACTACAGTCTACGCCATAATACTCAGCAATGGCAGAAACCAAATACCCCATACCCAAAATTGTTGCTCCTCTTACGTAGAGTTGCAATAATAGCATTCAGCATATGTGTGGAGGTGCACACTTGGATGTTGTGATCCATGCACCACAACAGGAAAAGCTCCTTTGTTAAGCACTTGTTGGTTTTTGATCTATCAAAAACTATTTGACACATGAATTTATGCAATAACAAGTGCCCATAGGTTTTCATGATGTTGTTGTGAGCATTTTTAGCGTCGAATCACTCCAACCCAGTGAGCTCATTCCAATAGCGAGAAGCAAGAAAATCATCATGTTGACTGATAATGGAAGACTCGAAGAACTTGCAAATATCACACATGATTTCGATGTTCAGCTCATAATTTTGTCCCCGTAACCTAAACCATAGTTCTGTAAGGTTACTAGGTTTGTAATAAAGGGAAGTGAATAATTCTAGAGTGAGCTCCTGGTAGACAAGATATTGGAAGTGTATGAACTTCGCCCACTGAATTCTTTCTGTTAGGTTCTCCACCCTATCTAGCATTTCTAGCCTATCAAGCGTATCAAAATCAGAATATTTTGGAACTACAATTTGTTTAGCATTAAGGGATTGGAAACTAATACCTTCCTCCTTTGTGTAAATCAGGAAGGGTTCTCTGAAGTCCGCCGCCCTATTCCTTCGCCCTCGTCGTACGACTTAGTTTCGTCCTAATGATTAATCGTGCTTTGCTAATTGCTTAATGAGTGGCGTATTGGCTTGTAAGTAGGTGGAGTTGGAATAAGGTTGAAGTTTGGAATTTGGTTAGAGAGAAGTGAGAGTGTTTGGAGGTTCTAAACTTATAGAGATAAAGTTAAAATGAAAGTGAGTGAAAAAGTGAAGTAAGAAATGAATATATACGTGAATGAAGGGTAAAATGGTATAAAAATTAAACTGAAATTCCCATGTCTAGTTTTACTCTACCGCAGACCACAATCGTGGCCTGCAATTTTTTCACCAATTTCTGATTTTTTTCTTCTTTTGTCCTTGGACACTTTCTCAAGATCACTTCTTTACTCTTTATAGCTCTTTCACCTCTCTTTTGCTAACTTCCTCGATCATCTAATTTATGTCGAAGTCCTATGCCTTCTTGATTTTATTTGGAAACAAAACAACCTAACCACAGAATTTAAACTATCTAAAAACTCAAAGGAGATAATCATGGAATTAACAATCTATAGGTTGCCTCCCATGCGGCGCTTCTTTTAACGGCGGTAGCTCGACGTTCTTTTTATGCTTAAGATGGTTCAAATGAATAGAGCAATGGTAGTGCAGTAATTGATCTTACCATTTGCACATAAGCTACCATGCCCTGGGTTCCACCTTCCTTCTGCTTCACTTTCCTTCGTTTCCTCCTCCGCGATCGTTTCTTTCTAAACGCATTCCTAGATCCTCAATATCTTCCCATTGTCATCGAAGTTTGGTTTCTTTGATGTTAACTAGAAGTAAGGGAGAACTATTATCTTTCTTCGATATAGTAAAGGTTATTTGGTGCTTTTCGACCCTCAGAGAACTATTTTGACTCTATTGATACTGCAAGGAATGTAAAAATCCACTGGGTCCTCTTTCTTCTGTGCTATATTAGAGTTTTCTTCCACTATGCGCTCCTTAACCTTCTTCTTAATTGATTCCTTTAGTGTAAGCTTCATTTGTAGTTGTTCTGTTATGTCCTCAACCTTGTTTAATTCAACCTCTTTAGAATTCCTCATCACCTTACTTGAAATTGACTTTCATTGAGCTAGAATAAGGTACGGAAATTCAGGTCGAGGTTCCTCGATTGGCTTAATTATGAGCTCGCTTGGAAGGAATTCCATAATTGCTTGTCCTTCTCCAATATCTCCAACTACTTTCGCATGTTCAGGTTTCTTTTCTTGGGTCTTTGTGACTGCCATGATCCGTTCCTTTGGGTTAGATTCGATATTGCTTGGAAGGGTTCCTACATTCCAAGTAGAAATTGCCTCCGTTAGTTAACCTACTTGGACCTCCAGATTGTGTATTGAAGAGGCGTGGTTCTTAGTGACTTGCTCGAACTTGCCTTCAAGCCTCCTATCCGTATCCTCCATACCTTCAATTTTATCTAAATCATATCCAACTTAGATTCCATTAAGCTCAATTTGTCTTATTAGAAGCTTGGTTGTCCTTGAGGTCTAAACTGTCCTTCAACATTGTTCGTCCATGAGAAGTTAGGGTGATTCTTCCACCCGGGGTTGTATGTGTTGGAGTAGGGATTATTTCCCCCTCCTCATCCATATTGAGATCCTATATAATTAACTTGCTCTGGACTGTTTTCCTTCATCAAGAAACAGTCCACCATATCACGGTCCATCTGTCCACAAAGTTGACACTTTAGTTGCACATCTTTTACCAAAGATGAGGACGAAGCCTTCATGTTGTTGAGTTGTCGAGTTAAGTTGTCAATTTTAGCTTTCATCTTCGTCATTTGATCAATAGCTACAATTCCTTTTTGTTCTCAGAAAGTAGTGGGTTGTCTACTCCGCTCATTCGTCCATTGGCAGCTATTGCTTACCATCTCCTCGATTAACTCTTATGCTTTATCTACAGTATTTCTCATCAGTGATCCTCTTGAAGCTGCATCAATCATTCCTCTCATATGTAGGGTTACTCCATTATAGAATGTTTGCAACAAGAATTCTTTGGGTAAGTTATGGTGTGGGCATTTCCATTGCAAATCCTTGTATCTTTCCCGCACTTCATAGATCGATTCCCCATCACTTTACTAGAAGTTGATAATCTCCTTGATAATTTTAGTGATCTTAGTCAAGGAAAATATTTGTCTAAAAAAGCATGAACTAGTTGATCCCAAGTGGTGACATTGGATAGGTTGAGACAATGATACCAAGCCTTTGCTCTATTATCTCTTTAGGTAAAAGGGAAGAGCCTAATTCTTGTCGCTTCCTCTGACATCTGATGGTACCAAAAGGTGTTACAGATTTTAAGGAAATTCACTATATGTGCATTGGGATCTTCATTCATTAGTCAATAGAATTACACATTACATTGAAGCATATTTAGGAGGGTTGGTTTAATTTCGAAAGAGGTTGTTTATACGGGTGGCCTAGCCACGCCTTGGTTAGCCACATTGAAACTTGGTCTCATGAAATCCACAAGAGTTCTTTGTTGACATCCTTGGTTCACTCCGTGATCCAAATTTTGATGAAATTTCTCACCCATTGTTGCTTTCGCGATTTCTTCTTCTTCTTCACGCCGACCTTTCCTAATTGATCGTTCTAATCGAGTGATGTCTAACTCTAAGGTTTTAGCTGCACGACTCGAACTTCTCGTGACTCTTGTGGTCATGCAAGAGCACGAATTCAAAAATAAAGAGAAAGAAAGAACAGAAAATAAAATAAAAACTAACTAAAATGCCTTAAATTAAAGAATTAAACTAATTGCCTCCCCAGCAACAACGCCAAAAACTTGATCTGGTTTTTAATGTGTGTAAGTTTTAATAAATAACCCTCAATAATTTGCAAGCGCATGGTTCGATAGCGTAGTACCTAAGGTGTCGATCCCAAGAGGAGGGATAATATAATCCTAAAATTTAAGGTCAGAAAACAATACAAAAATTTTAATTTCATGAAACTAAAAATGAGAAATTAATTCAATCCATCGAATCAAATTAAGAATCAATCACGAAAATACTAATTACTAAGCAATTGCAACACAGCTAAGAATCAACCTAAAGAAATTACCAATTGAGAGAAAGGGAATTTACCTATCCTTAATGCTATCCTAACTGATTATGAATTACTAGATTATTGGTTCTAGACGATCCTAGGGTTAATTACTCTCTCTCGAGTTATAACCATTAACCCTAATCAAATTATAGAGGTTGCAATCTCTCAATTTACAACCTATCCATAACCCTAATTAGCTCTGAAGTTCTCTAATAAACTACCAGAAACCTACGCAAGATCTCTCTTCGCACAATTTACCAATTTGATATAATTCTAATTCTATTAAATCACTTAACTCTCGTTAGCCTAATTTAATCGTTTTTGATCCGATTCAGCCTCTCAGTTTATTATCGAATTTTGCAATCGTAGAATTAAATCACAATAAATCCAATTAACACATAAACAATCAAATTTCATCAATTCAAAGATAAAACTCCGAAGGTGAGTTTAGAAAATCTTCAACATTCAAAAATCTTATCATCAAATTGTTATTCCAATTCTATACAATAATAAAACTAAAAATAAACAGGAAATACGATCTGAACGAATGCTGGGAGGCAGTAACGTCAGGAAACTCCTGATCCGGGAAGTACGTCGAATCAGCTTCTTCTCCTCTTCTCTCTTCCTTCTTGTCTGTCTCGATCTCTTGATGAATTCTCTCTAGGGTTTCTCAAAGTGGCTGATGCAAAAGCTCCTTCTGCCTTTTTGTATTGTTCGTTAAATATCCTTTGTATTCTGAGCAACCCTAGGGATTTTTCAAGGTTTGAAAGGTTTGAAAAATTCTTCGGAACTTAACATTTTTTAGTGTCTGCCCAATGTAGGTCACGATCGTGGGCCACATTCGAACCTTCTGACACGATCGTGGGCCACATTCGAGCCTTTTGTTAGAATCGTGGCTTGGGCTTTTATCATGATCGTGGGTCAATTTTGGTGCTTCTGTCACAATCGTGGCCTGTTGTGCCACAATCGTGGGACATTTTTTCATCCCGAATGTCTCCGAAACTTCTTCGTTCATTGATGTTGGCTCTGAAACACTAACAAACATATTAAGGTATCTCAAAAATATAGTATTTAAGCTCAAAAACTTTTACTAACCCATGAAAACACTTAAACACACATTATTAACAAACTAACACAATTATAACCTAAATACATACTAAACGATTGAATTAACAATTAAATACATATCAAACTAAACCCTAAAATACAATACAATTTACACTTTTCAACAAACACAATCAAACTTTAATTCATATTTTTCAAACATCTCCTAAATTCTGATTACAACGATAGATGAGCCTTATTTTTATACACTAATTAAGGGAATACAAACAAACTACTTTAACGTATTTCTAACTACAATCATGAACTTTCAAAAGCAAACAGTAAGAAATAAATGGTCGAAAAGATTAATCTTTTAAAGTAATAATCAAATAGATTTTTATTTAAGTGCCTGTTTGGTTCGGCTTTTGGAAGCCCCAAAAGCACTTTTTCACACCGCAGAAGCCATTTCAAGGAAAAAATGGTTGTTTGGCTGAAAAATTGAAAAGTGCTTTTACAGTA
>JAOTBA010005543.1:0-10966 GCA_025629845.1 Erythroxylum squamatum
GATTTATGTATGGATGATATTGAGAGGAATATGAATTTGTGTATGGATGAGGTTGAGATGTGTTAGTGGAAAAAAAATTGATGAGAAATCGTGTTAAGCAAGGAACCACGCTCAAGTATGATGTTTTCTGTTAAGAGATTGGATTCCGAAAATGGGGTCCAACAGTTTTATCCACTTCTTCTGTGTTTTGCGCATCTTCTGTGTGTTGTGCATCTTCTACGTTTTGTGCTTCTTTTGGGTTTTCCACTTCTTCTGTGTTTTGCGTTTCTTATGTGTTTTGCGCTTCTTCTGTGCTTTGCCCTTCTTCTGTGTTTTGCGCTTGTTCTGTGTTTTGTGCTTCTTCTTTGTTTTTCTCTTCTTCTGCGTTTTGCGTTTCTTCTGTATTTTGCACATCTTCCGTATTTTGGGCTTATTTTGTGATTCTCCACTTCTTCTGTGTTTTGCGCATATTCTATGTTTTGCGCATATTCTATGTTTTGCGCATCTTCTGTGTTTTGTGCTCCTTTTGTGTTTTACGCTTCTTCTGTGGTATGGACTTCTTCTTTGTTTTGCGCTTCTTCTGTGTTTCTCCACTTCTTCTATGTTTTATGCAACTTCTGTGTTTCTTCACTTCTTCTGTGTTTTACGCATCTTCTGTGTTTCTCCACTTCTTCTGTGTTTTGCGCATCTTCTGTGTTTTCTGCTTCTTTTGGGTTTCTCCACTTCTTCTGTGTTTTGCGCAGCTTTTGGGTTTTGCGGTTCTTCTGTCATTTATGTTTCTTCTATATTAATCTTCTTCTCTTACGTTTTGCGCTTCATCTGTGTTTTGTGCTTCTTCTGTGTTTTGCGCTTCTTCTGTGTTTCTCCACTTCATCTAAGTTTTGCACATCTTCTGTGTTTTGCGCATCTTCTGTGTTTTGCGCTTCTTCTGTGCTTTGTGATGCTTCTGTGTTTTGTGCTTCTTCTATGTTTCTCCACTTCTTTTGCGTTTTGCGCATATCTGTGTTTCTCCACTTCTTCTGCATTTTGTGCTTCTTCTATGTTTTGCACTTCTTCTGTGTTTCTCCACTTCTTCCGTGTTTTGCGTATCTTCTGTATTTTGCCTTTCTTCTGTGTTTTGTGCTTCTTTTGTATTTCTCCTCTTCTTCTATGTGTTGTTCTTCATCTGTGCTTTGTGCTTATTCTGTGTTTTGGGCTTCTTCTGTGTTTCTCCACTTCTTCTGGGTTTTGCACTTCTTCTGTGTTTTGACTTCTTCTATGTTTTGCGCTTCTTCTGTGTTTTGCGCTTCGTCTGTGTTTCTGCACTTCTTCTGTGTTTTGCTCTTTTTCTATGTTTTGCGTTTCTTCTGTGTTTTGCGCTTCTTCGGTGTTTCTCCCCTTCTTTTTTGATTTCCAGTTTTTCTCAGTTTTGCGGTTCTTCTGTGCTCTTAGCTTCTTTTGTGTTTTGCGCTTGTTCTGTGTTTTACGCTTGTTCTATGTTTTGTGCTTCTTCTGTGTTTTGCACTTCTTCTGTGTTTTGCGCATCTTCTGTGTTTTGCACTTCTTCTGTATTTCTGCACTTCTTCTATGTTTTGCGCATCTTCAGTGTTTCAACACCTCTTCTGTGTTTTTGGCATCTTTTGTGCTTTGCGCTTCATCTATGTTTTGCACTTCTTCTGTATTTCTCCTCTTCTTCTATGTTTTGCGCTTCATCTGTGTTTTGTGCTTCTTCTATGTTTTCCGCTTCTTCTGTGTTTCTCCACTTCTTCTGTGTTTTGCGCATCTTTTGTGTTTTGCGCTTCTTCTGTGTTTCTTCACTTCTTCTGTATTTTGGGCTTCTTCTGCGTTTTGCGCGTCTTCGGTGTTTCTCCACTTCTTCTTTGCTTTGCACATCTTCTTTCTTTTGCGCATCATCTGTGTTTTGCGCTTCTTCTATATTTCTCCTCTTCTTCTATGTTTTGGGCTTCATCTGTGTTTTGTGCTTCTTCTGTGTTTTGCGCATCTTCTGTGTTTCGCGCATCTTCTATGTTTTGCGCTTCTTCTATGTTTTGCGCTTCTTCTGTGCTTTGGGCTTCTTCCATGTTTTGCACTTCTTCTGTGTTTTGCGCATCTTCTGAGTTTTGTGCTTCTTTTGTGTTTTGCGCTTCTTCTGTGTTTCTCTACTCCTTTTGTGTTTTGCACTTCTTCCGTGTTTTGCACTTCTTTTGTGTTTTGCGCTTCTTCTGTGTTTTGCGATTCTTCTGTGCTTTGTGCTTCTTCTGTGTTTCTCCACTTATTCTGTGTTTTTCGCATCTTCTGTGTTTCTCCACTTCTTCTGTGTTTTACGCATCTACTGTGTTTTGCACTTCTTCTGTGTTTTGCGCTTTTTCTGGGTTTTCCACTACTTCCGCTTCTTTTGTCTTTTGCGCTTCTTCTGTGTTTCTCCACTTCTTTTGTGATTTGTGCTTCTTCTCTACTTTGCGATTCTTCTGCGTTTCTCCATTTCTTCTCTGTTTTGTGTTTCTTCTTTGTTTCTCCACTTCTTCTGTGTTTTGCGCTTATCTGTGTTTCTCCACTTCTTCTGTGTTTTGTGCTTCTTCTGTGTTTTGCACTTCTTTTATGTTTCTCCACTTCTTCTGTGTTTTACGTATATTCTGTGTTTTGCGCTTCTTCTTTGTTTTGTGCTTCTTCTATATTTCTCCTCTTCTTCTATGTTTTGTGCTTCATCTGTATTTTGTGCTTCTTCTGTGTTTTGCGCTTTTTCTGTGTTTCTCCACTTCTTCTGTGTTTTCCACTTCTTCTGTGTTTTGCGCTTCTTCTTCGTTTTGTGCTTCTTCTGTGTTTCTCCACTTCTTTATTTTGCGCATCTTTTGTGTTTTGTGCATCTTTAGTATTTTGCGCATCTTTTGTGTCTTGCGCTTCTTTTATGTTTTGCATTTCTTCTGTGTTTTACCCTTCTTCTTTGTTTTGTGCTTCTTCTGTGTTTCTCCACTTCTTCTGTGTTTTGCGCATCTTTAGTATTTTGCGCATCTTCTGTGTTTTGTACTTATTTTGTGTTTGTCGCTTCTTCTGTATTTTGCGCTTCTTCTATGTTTTGCGCTTCTGCTGTGTTTCTCCACTTCTTCAGTATTTTGCGTATCCTTTGTGTTTTGCGCTTCTTCTGTGTTTTGTCCTCTTTTCCCATGCTTTGCGCTTCATCGGTGTTTTGTGCTTCTTTTGTGTTTTGCGCTTCTTCTGTGTTTCTCCGCTGCTTCTGTGTTTTGCGCATCTTCTTTGTTTTGCACTTCTTCTGTGTTTTGCGCTTCGTCTGTGTTTCTCCACTTATTCTGTGTTTTGCTCTTTTCTTTGTTTTGCGCTTCTTCTGTGTTTTGCGCTTCTTCTGTATTTTTCCACTTCTTTTGTGATTTCCACTTTTTCTATTTTTGCGCTTCTTCTGTGTTTTGAACTTCTTCTGTGTTCTGTGCTTCTTCTGTGTTTTGCGCTTGTTCTATGTTCTGTGCTTCTTCTGTGTTTTGTGCTTCTTCACTTCTTCTGTGTTTCTCCATTTCTTCTATGTTTTGAGCATCTTATGTCTTTTGCGCATCTTCTGTGTTTTGCGCTTCTTCCATGTTTTGCGCTTCTTCTGTTTTTTGCGCTTCTTCTCTGTTTTGTGCTTCTTCTGTGTTTTGCGCATCTTCAGTGTGTTGCACTTCTTCTGTGTTTCTCCACTTCTTCTGTGTTTTCTGTATCTTCTGTGTTTTGTGCTTATTTTGTGTTTTGCGCTTCTTCTGTGTTTCTCCACTTCTTTTGTGTTTTGCCCATCTTCAGTGTTTTGCGCATCTTCTATGTTTTGTGCATCTTTTGTGTTTTGCGCTTCTTCTGTGTTTCTCCACTTCTTCTGTGTTTTTCGCTTCTTCTGCGATTTGAGCTTCTTCTGTGTTTTGCGATTTTTCTCTGTTTCTCCACTTCTTCTGTGTTTTGCGCTTCTTCTGTATTTTGCGCTTCTTCTGTGTTTTGTGCTTCTTCAGTGTTTTGCACTTCTTCTGTGCATTGCGCTTCTACTGTGTTTTGCGCTTCTTCTGTTTTCTCCAATTCTTCTGTGTTTTGCGCATCTTCTGTGTTTTGAGCTTCTTCTGTGTTTCTCCACTTCTTCTGTGTTTTGCGAATCTTCTGTGTTATCCTTCTTCTGTGTTTTACGCTTCTTCTATGTTTCTCCACTTCTTCTGTGCTTTGCGCGCTTCTTCTGTATTTATTGCTTCTTTTGTGCTTTGCGCTTCTTCTGTGTTTCTCCACTTCTTTTGTGTTTTGCGCTTCTACTGTGTTTTGCGCTTCTTTTGTGTTTCTCCACTTCTTCTGTTTTTTGCGCGTCTTCTGTGTTTTGCGCTTCTTCTTTGTTTCTCCTCTTCTTCTCTGTTTTGCGCTTCATCTCTGTTTTATGCTTCTTCTGTGTTTCTCCACTTCTTCTGTATTTTGCGCATCTTTTGTCTTTTTCGCTTCTTTTGTGTTTTGCGCATCTTATATGCTTCCCCACTTCTCCTGTGTTTCGCGCTTCTTCTGTGTTTCTCCACTTCTTCTGTGTTTTCCATTTCTTTTGTGTCTTGCGCTTCTTCTGTGTTTTGAGCTTCTTCTGTGCTTTGCGTTTTTTTTGTGTTTTGTGCTTCTTCTGTGTTTTGCGTTTCATATGTGTTTTGTGTTTCTTCTGTATTTCTCCTCTTCTTCTATGTTTTGTGCTTCATCTGTGTTTTGCACTTCTTCTGTGTTTTGCGCTTCTTCTGCGTTTCTCCACTTCTTTTGTGTTTTGCGCATCTTCTATGTTTTGTGCATCTTCTGTGTTTTGCGCTTCTTCTGTGTTTTGCGCTTCTTTCGGGTTTTGCGCATCTTCTGTGCTTTGCGCTTCTTCTGTGGTTCTCCACTTCTTGCGCATCTTCTATATTTTGTGCATCTTTTGTGTTTTGCGCTTCTTTTGTGTTTCTCGACTTCTTTTGTGTTTTGCACTTCATCTGTGTTTTGCGCTTCTTCTGTGTTTTAATCTTCTTCTATGTTTATCCACTTTTCTGTGTTTTGCGCTTCTTCTGTGTTTCTCCACTTCTTCTGTGTTTTGCGCATCTTCTGTGTTTCTCCACTTCTTCTGTGTTTTACTCATCTTCTGTGTTTCTGTGTTTCTCCACTTCTTCTGTGTTTTGCGCATATTCTGTGTTTTGCGCAACATTTGCATTTTGCGATTCTTCTGTGTTTTGTGCTTCTTCTGTGTTTGGCGCTTCTTCTGTCTTTTGCTCTTCTTCTGTGTTTTGCGCTTCTTCTATGTTTCTCCACTTCTTCTATGTTTTGCGCAGCTTCTGTGTTTTGCAGTCCTTCTATGTTTTGTGCTTCTTCTGTATTTCTCCTCTTCTTTTATTTTTTGCACTTCATCTGTGTTTTGTGCTTCTTACGTGTTTTGTGCTTCTTCTGTGTTTCCCCACTCCTTCTGTGTTTTGCGTAACTTCTGTGTTTTACGCATCTTCTGTGTTTTCCACTTCTTCTGTGTTTTGTGCTTTTCTATGTTTTGCGCTTCTTCTGTGTTTCTCCACTTCCTCTGTGTTTTGCGCTTCTTCTGTGCTTCCCCACTTCTTCTGTGTCTTACGATTTTTCTGTGTTTTCCACTTGTTCTATGTTTTTTCCTTCTTCTGTGTTTTGCGCTACTTCTGTGTTTTGCACTTCTTCTGTGTTTTGCGCTTCTTCTTTGTTTTCCACTTCTTCTGTGTTTTGCGCTTCTTCTGCGTTTCTCTACTTCATCTGTGTTTTGCGCTTCTTCTGTGTTTTGTACTTCTTCTGTGTTTTGCGCTTCCTCTGTGTTTCTTCACTACTTCTGTGTTTTGGTCATCTTCTGTGTTTTATGCTTCTTCTTCGTTTCTCCACTTCTTCTGTGTTTTGTGCTTCTTCTGTGTTTCTCTGCTTCTTCTGTGTTTTACGCATCTTCTGTGTTTTGCGTTTCTTCTGTGTTTTATCCACTTCTTCTGTGTGTTGCGCATCTTCTGCGTTTTGTGCTTCTTCTGGGTTTTCTACTTCTTCAGTGTTTTGCGCTTCTTCAGTGTTTTGAGCTTCTTCTGTGTTTTGCGCTTCTTATGTGTTTTGCGCTTCTTCTGTGCTTTGCCCTTCTTCTGTGTTTTTCGCTTGTTCTGTGTTTTGTGCTTTTTCTTTGTTTTGCGCATCTTTTGTGTTTTGTGCTAATTTTATGTTTTGCGCTTCTTCTATGTTTCTGCACTTTTTCTATGTTTTGCGCATCTTCGGTGTTTCAACACCTCTTTTGTGTTTTTTGCGCTTCTTCTGTGTTTCTCCACTTCATCTGTATTTTGCGCTTCTTCTGTGTTTTTTACTTCTTCTGTGTTTTGCACTTCCTCTGTGTTTCTCCATTACTTTTGTGTTTTGGGCATCTTCTGTGTTTTGTGCTTATTCTTCGTTTCTCCACTTCTTCTGTGTTTTGCGCTTCTTCTGTATTTTGTGCTTCTTCTGTGTTTCTTCGCTTCTTCTGTGTTATATGCATCTTCTGTGTTTTGCGCTTCTTCTGTATTTCTCCACTTCTTCTGTGTTTTCCGCATCTTCTGTGTTTTGAGCTTCTTCTGTGTTTTGCGCTTCTTCTGTGCTTTGCCTTTCTTTTGTGTTTTGCGCTTGTTCTGTGTTTTGTGCTTCTTCTTTGTTTTGCGCTTCTTCTGCGTTTTGCGCTTCTTCTGTATTTTGTACATCTTCTGTATTTTGGGCTTCTTTTGTGATTCTCCACTTCTTCTGTGTTTTGCGCATATTCTATGTTTTGTGCTCCTTTTTTGTTTTGCGCTTCTTCTGTGGTACCACTTCTTCTGTGTTTTGCGCTTCTTTTGTGTTTCTCCACTTCTTCTATGCTTTGCGCATCTTCTGTGTTTTGCGCTTATTCTGTGTTTCGCCACTTCTTCTGTGTTTTGCGCATATTCTGTGTTTTTTGCTTCTTCTGGGTTTCTCCACTTCTTCTGTGTTTTGTGTTTTGTGTTTCTTCTGTGTTTTGCGCTTCTTCTGTGTTTCTCCACTTCATCTAAGTTTTGCGCATCTTCTGTGTTTTGCGCTTCTTCTGTGCTTTGTGCTGCTTCTGTGTTTTGTGCTTCTTCTATGTTTCTCCACTTCTTCTGCGTTTTGCGCATATTTGTGTTTCTCCACTTCTTCTGCATTTTGCACTTCTTCTGTGTTTTGCACTTCTTCTGTGTTTCTCCACTTCTTCCGTGTTTTGCACATCTTCTGTGTTTTGCCCTTCTTCTGTGTTTTGTGGTTCTTCTGTATTTCTCCTCTTCTTCTATGTGTTGTTCTTCATTTGTGCTTTGTGCTTTTTCTGTGTTTTGTGCTTCTTCTGTGTTTCTCCACTTCTTCTGGGTTTTGCGCTTCTTCCGTGTTTTGACTTCTTCTGTGTTTTGCGCTTCGTCTGTGTTTCACCACTTCTTCTGTGTTTTGCTCTTTTTCTATGTTTTGCGCTTATTCTGTGTTTTACGCTTCTTCGGTGTTTCTCCCCTTCTTTTGCGATTTCTAGTTTTTCTGAGTTTTGCAGTTCTTCTATGTTTTAAGCTTCTTTTGTGTTTTGTGGTTGTTCTGTGTTTTACGCTTCTTCTGTGTTTTGCACTTCTTCTGTGTTTTGCGCATCTTCTTTGTTTTGCGCTTCTTCTGTATTTCTGCACTTCTTCTATGTTTTGCGCATCTTCGGTGTTTCAACACCTCTTCTGTGTTTTTGGCATCTTTTGTGCTTTGCGCTTCATCTATGTTCTACGCTTCTTCTGTATTTCTCCTCTTCTTATATGTTTTGCGCTTCATCTGTGTTTTGTGCTTCTTCTATGTTTTTTTCTTCATTTGTGTTTTGTGCTTCTTCTATGTTTTGCGCTTATTCTGTGTTTCTCCACTTCTTCTGTGTTTTGCGATTCTTCTGTGTTTCTCCACCTCTTCTGTATTTTGGGCTTCTTCTGTGTTTTGCGCTTCTTCGGTGTTTCTCCACTTCTTCTATGCTTTGCGCATCTTCTGTGTTTTGCGCATCATCTGTGTTTTGCGCTTCTTCTATATTTCTCCTCTTCTTCTATGTTTTCCGCTTCATCTGTGTTTTGTGCTTCTTCTGTGTTTTGCGCATCTTCTGTGTTTTGCGCATCTTCTGTGTTTTGCGCTTCTTCTGTGCTTTGGGCTTCTTCCATGTTTTGCACTTCTTCTGTATTTTGCGCATCTTCTGATTTTTGTGCTTCATTTGTGTTTTGCGCTTCTTCTGTGTTTCTCTACTCCTTTTGTGTTTTGCACTTCTTCCGTTTTTTGCGCTTCTTTTGTGTTTTGCGCTTTTTTTGTGCTTTCTGCTTCTTCTGTGTTTTGCGCTTCTTCTGTGTTTCTCCACTTCTTCTGTGTTTTTCGCATCTTTTGTGTTTCTCGACTTCTTCTGTGTTTTACGCATCTATTTTTTTTGCACTTCTTCTATGTTTCTCCACTTCTTCTGTGTTTTGCATTTTTTTTGTGTTTTCCACTTCTTCCGCTTCTTTTGTCTTTTGCGCTTCTTTTGTGTTTCTCCACTTCTTCTGTGTTTTCCACTTCTTCTGTGATTTGTGCTTATTCTCTGCTTTGTGATTCTTCTGTGTTTCTCCATTTCTTCTGTGTTTTGTGCTTCTTCTTTGTTTCTGCACTTCTTCTGTGTTTTGCGCTTATCTGTGTTTCTCCACTTCTTCTGTGTTTTATGCTTCTTCTGTGTTTTGCACTTCTTTTATGTTTCTCCACTTCTTCTGTGTTTTGCACATCTTCTGTGTTTTGCGCTTCTTCTGTGTTTTGTGCTTCTTCTATATTTCTCCTCTTCTTCTATGTTTTGTGCTTCATCTGTGTTTTGTGTTTCTTCTGTGTTTTGCGCTTTTCAGTGTTTCTCCACTTCTTCTGTGTTTTGCGCTTCTTCTTCGTTTTGTGCTTCTTCTGTGTTTCTCCACTTCTTTGTTTTGCGCATCTTTTGTGTTTTGCGCTTCTTTTGTGTTTTGCATTTCTTCTGTGTTTTACGCTTTTTCTTTGTTTTTTGCTTCTTCTTTGTTTCTCCACCTCTTCTGTGTTTTGCGCATCTTCTGTGTTTTGTGCATCTTCTGTGTTTTGTACTTCTTTTGTGTTTTGCGCTTCTTCTGTATTTTGCGCTTCTTCTATGTTTTGCGCTTCTGCTGTGTTTCTCCACTTCTTCAGTATTTTGCGTATCTTTTGTGTTTTGCGCATTTTCTGTGTTTTGCGCTTCTTCTGGGTTTTGTCCTCTTTTCCCATGCTTTGCGCTTCATCGGTGTTTTGTGCTTCTTTTGTGTTCTGTGCTTCTTCTGTGTTTCTGCACTACTTTTGTGTTTTGCGCATCTTCTTTGTTTTGCACTTCTTCTGTGTTTTGCGCTTCTTCTGTGTTTCTCCACTTATTTTATGTTTTGCTCTTTTCTGTGTTTTGCGCTTCTTCTGTATTTTTCCACTTCTTTTGTGATTTCCACTTTTTCTGTGTTTTGCGCTTCTTCTGTGTTTTAAACATCTACTGTGTTTTGCGCTTGTTTTGGGTTTTGCGCTTGTTCTGTGTTCTGTGCTTCTTCTGTGTTTTGTGCTTCTTCTGCGTTTTGCGCTTCTTCCGCGTTTTGCACTTCTTCTGTTTTTCTTCACTTCTTCTGTGTTTTGGGTTTCTTCTGTGTTTTACGCATCTTCTTTGTTTTGCGCTTCTTCTGTGTTTCTCCATTTCTTCTATGTTTCGAGCATCTTATGTCTTTTGCGCATCTTTTGTGCTTTGCGCATCTTTTGTGCTTTGCGCTTTTTCTGTGTTTTGCGCTTCTTCTCTGTTTTGTGCTTCTTCTCTGTTTTGCGCATCTTCTTTGTGTTGCACTTCTTCTGTGTTTCTCCACTTCTTTTGTGTTTTTCGTATCTTCTATCTTTTGTGCTTATTTTGTGTTTTGCGCTTCTTCTGTGTTTCTCCACTTCTTCTGTGTTTTGCCCATCTTCAGTGTTTTGCGCATCTTCTATGTTTTGCGCTTCTTCTTTGTTTCTCCACTTCTTCTGTGTTTTCCACTTCTTCTGCGATTTGTGCTTCTTCTGTGTTTTGCGATTCTTCTGTGTTTCTCCACTTCTTCTGTGTTTTGCGCTTCTTCTGTGTTTTGCGCTTCTTCTATGCTTATTCACTTCTTCTGTGTTTTGGGCTTCTTCAGTGTTTTGCGCTTCTTCTGTGCGTTGTGCTTCTTCTGTGTTTTGCGCTTCTTCTGTGTTTCTCCACTTCTTCTGTGTTTTGCGCATCTTCTGTGTTTTACGCTTCTTCTGTGTTTCTCCACTTCTTCTGTGTTTTGCGAATCTTCTGTGTTATGATCTTCTTCTGTGTTTTGCGCTTCTTCTATGTTTCTCCACTTCTTCTGTGCTTTGTGCTTCTTCTGTATTTATTGCTTCTTTTGTGATTTGCGCTTCTTCTGTGTTTCTCCACTTCTTTTGTGTTTTGCGCTTCTTTTGTGTTTCTCCACTTCTTCTGTGTTTTTGTGCTTCTTCTTTATTTCTCCTCTTCTTCTCTATTTTGCTCTTCATCTGTGTTTTATGCTTCTTCTGTGTTTTGCGCTTCCTCTGTGTTTCTCCACTTCTTCTATATTTTTCGCATGTTCTGTGTTTTTTGCTTCTTTTGTGTTTTGCACATCTTATACGCTTCCCCACTTCTCCTGTGTTTTGCGCTTCTTCTGTGTTTCTCCACTTCTTCTGTGTTCTCCGCTTCTTTTATGTATTGCGCTTCTTCTGTGTTTTGAGCTTCTGTGCTTTGCGCTTCTTCTGTGTTTTGTTCTTGTTTTGTGTTTTGTGCTTCTTCTGTGCTTTGCGTTTCATCTGTATTTTGTGTTTCTTCTGTATTTCTCCTCTTCTTCTATTTTTTGTGCTTCATCTGTGTTTTGGGCTTCTTCTGTGTTTTGCGCTTATTCTGCGTTTCTCCACTTCTTCTGTGTTTTGCGCATCTTCTTGTAAGTGCAAGTCGACTTGTGCGCTTATGCAACTCGACTTACACATATCCAGTACCGATAAGTCGACTTGTACATTGGGTAACTCGACTTATTCAAGGACGGTACTG
>JAOTBA010005651.1:0-10960 GCA_025629845.1 Erythroxylum squamatum
AAATTCAAATAAAATTATTACCTCCTAAATTTCAGGGTAAAGAATACTCAGTTGGGCCATCATTCAAGTCATTCACTACTGCCAAAGCATTAGACAACACCAATTTACGTTTCGGGTTGATTGTACTATTAGCTGTTGCGGTTGCACTTAATAGCTCCTTTTTATGCTTTAGTATTTTACTCATTTTCGATCTTGTAAAAAATTACAACAGGTATTAGCCATCTATTAAATAAGAAGGAATGAATTTCACTAAGTGAAAAAAAATCACTCTGGTTCAATGCATGGGAAACAGACTTGGGTTCAAAGTTTGGAGTGCAGCGTCTCTAGCGTCTCCCACTTGTTGCCGCATACGTGTGCTGTGCGTCAAAATCCTCCAGCTGTGTCAAGGTCTTGCCCAACTCTGTTGCCACTAGTCTCTTCAATCTCTGTCGCTCGTCCCCTTTAAAATAATAAACCTCTCTAATTTGCCGCTAGTCACAATTTTGCTACAGCGTCCCTTTTTACTGTTTTGTGTTATTTCCAATTTTAAAACCTAAACATCCAAAACTTTTTATGTTTCCTGCTCCACTGCCATTTTGGACTTCCCTTCTTAAGCTTCTACTGTGTTGTTTTGGGCTGCTCATGTTGGCTTCTCCTGCTGCTTCTTTTGGTGAAATCTCTGTGAGCTTTTGCGTTTTGCCTTTGGACTCTGTCGTTTTCCTCATGCTGCTGGTGCGTTTTTTATTTTTTTAGCTTGCTTCTACTTTTAATTTCACTTAGGCCATGTAGAAATTATGGACGTGTCGTGAGCAAATTCTTGGGTCTAATTTGAAGCCAAACTTCATACATTTTACCAAAAAAATCAAAAAATAAAATAAATAACAAACTTAATGAAAATAAATAAATTAACCTAAAAATGCTACTAAAATGAATGAATGAATATGCAAAATGAATACAAATATGACCTAAATACTTATATGAATTGGACTAAACATGTTTAATCTTAAGATGAATGGTGGTAGTAATGTTGTTGATCATACTAAATAAGTTAATATAATTATCAATCAACTCAGTTTTGTTGAGATTAATTTTGATGATGAAATTCAAGTACTAATTTTGTTGTCTTCTATACTTGACATTTGAGATACTTTTATTTCTATAATTAGTACTTCTCATAGTAAAGGAAAATTAAAACTAGTTGAAGCTAAAGACACAATTGTAATTGAGAGTCTTTGTAGTATAGAATTAGGAGAATCCTCGAGGAATCCTTCGAGCGTTAGGAAAGGGAAAGAATAAGTAGTGGGGCTAAAATAAACATGACATATCAATATATAAAGCTAGGGGAAATTCAAAAAGTTTAAGTAATGTTCTTTGCTAAAACTGTATGTTGGAAATCAACTGTGATTGAATCACAGGCACAGCGGAAGATAAAATTTTATGGTTTCTATTCAAATCTTGATAATTGAATAACTTGAATAAAATATGAATAAGAATCATAAGAAATGTACCTTATTCACATACCTATTGAAATCCTTTGAAAAACTTTTCACAGTGTCAACCATGAGATGTTCAATCATCCAGCTTCTAACGATATTCACAGAGCAGTTTCTCAACGCTTAAGAGGAAATAAGCAAGAGTACTAACTCCCTGGTGCTTACTTTTATTTATAAGAAAAGCACTAAGGTTTCATAGTTTCCATTAAAATTAAACCTCAATGATAATTAAAGTCAAACTCTAATTATAATTAATTTAATTAAATAAAATCAAATATTTCATATTTGATTCTTCAAGTTTCTCAAACTTTATAATTAAGCCTAACTTAATTAAAATAAAATTTTCCTTCATGATATGCTCTTTAATGTGTGACCTATTAAGTTTATAATATATTGGCAATGATTAAAAATTATAATTTTAATTCATAATTAGAATTAGATAAATTAAAATTCTTTTTAATTTATCTTTAATTCTTTAATTTATAATCATAGATCAAGATTAACGTCTAGTAACATGTCATAACCACCCAAATATCAGGAATGTCAAAGTGGTTTGACTTAACCTGTCTATACATCGTCCTTTCGTCATCAAATGTTCCAATTGGATAGAGTATGGATATAGTGCATACTTGAAAATTCAAAGGGTGTAGTAGTTTCACAAAATCTTTGACTTACTGCAGTCGTTTCTAGCACAATCAATAACTAGAAAAATTAAACGCACAAATATAAATCAACATCGAAATTTGGTAACGCAGTTCGACATACCTTGCCTACGTCTGCGGGGCCCTCACCTAGCTTAATACTTTCACTAACGACAATAGTTTTATACAAGGCTTTACTAAGCCAACACCATTCCCTTGACATTACCCCTCGTCTTTACAACCCGTGAAAGTATTTCACACCCGATAATACGACCAACTCGTGTTAACCTCAACAGATAATTTTTCTCAACAATCTTTTAACGAAACAACAATAAACGAATAACTCAAGTGATTAAATAACTAAGAACAAAACATAATACACTTGAGATAGAAAAGAAGGACAACTTCCTGATAAGTTTAGCTCCACTGAAATAGATCTTAAAGTTGTCATCACACACTATGGGATGATTCAAGCAATTTCCAGTACCAACTCATAGCTGTAACAAGAAGACATCAAGCATGATAGACCATGCAAACAAGCCTTCAACAAAAGACAAAAGACACACACAATACACAAACCAACCCATTCTTGAGCCACACACCAAAGGATCAAGGAAGAAGACACGACAAAATATTAGATAACAACCACACTCAAAGAGCTGCCATGAATTGCACACCAAAAGACAACACTCAACCATGAACACTCTAAGATGTCGCACCCACAAAATGAACCAATGCACATACTGAAACTTCATACACCCAAAATCAATTCACAATTAAGCCCAGCTAAAGTCACGCGAATAACATCATAGGGAAAGTTACAACTACACACATACACCTATCAACATGTGTTGTGTGATTCGCTGAGGACCCATCTAACATTTGTTCCCCACTTCACCAAGGAGTCTTCACACATGCACAATACCCTTCAGCCCACACAGACGTGATCTATAAGAATTCTTCTCTAGATAGAGTTCTAACTTTATCTAATTTTCCAAGATAACAGATTTTATTCTATCCCACTTTGATTTGAAATTTAAACTCATCAACATTATCTTAGATGTCCATTTATCGAAAAATGTCAAAACTAAATAATAAGATATATCTTAACAATCTCCCCCTTTTAGGCATTATTTGTCACAAATATGAAACTTCTCATAAATAAAATAATTGGACATATAATCCACATGAGAAAAGAACTCTCTCTTAATCCAACATCAAGTTCTAAAGAACATCCATCAAGTTCTTCAAGTTCAAAAAAATCTAAAGAAACAATAATGAACAATTATCCAATCATCCAAATTTCTCCCCCTTGGGATAAAAAGATGTCAAAAAGCAAGACTAATAGTTATGGAGATACCTTAAAATCTCTCCCTGAATTGAACAGTCACTAAAAACAATCTAATGTCTCCCCCTTGGGACAAAACAAAGTCAAAACAAGAATGCCTTTAATGCGATCAACCTCAGTGAATAAAGAAGCATAAAAATTAACAATAGGTGCAGTGGAAGAATCATAAGCATACTAAAATGACAATTTCCCACCAGTCAAAACACTAGCCAACATATCAGTACTCACATCAAAGCCATCCTCATACGACTGATTAAATTCATAAATCCCAAAAATGCATTCAACGAATTATAATCAAACTTAATCAATCTTCTTCTCAAATAAACCATATGAATGCACATTGCCCAAATTCATACAGCCTGTGATATAGAGAAATTAAGATAAAACTTGAAAAACTCGAATCATAAAAAACTCGAGTCTTCCTACAGTTCTTCAACCCGGCATCAACTTTTTCTCGACATAACTCTATAAATCAAAATCTAAACGTAGAATTCTCAAATCATCAAGCTTAACCTTATTCTCATATCAAATATGCTATTTAACAATTAAGGAAAAGTCCAAACACACACCAATCAACTTAACTTTAGAAAACCCATAAATAAAAACTCAAAAACTCCTTCGAGCCATCTTTTTTTAATAAACAACATTAAACTATACTTAAAAAATGTAAAGCACACAGTCCCTGTACCCCTAAAAAAAATTCAATCCTGGTCTTATTTCTCATCACATTATCTCTGTCATCAGATGTTTGGTTGACTTCTCTTTCATAAGCAACTAACAAATCCTCTGTCTGACCAGTTTCTTTAACAGTAGCAGTGAATCTGGACAATTTCTTATTTTTCTTTAACTATGTCTTTGTGCTTCTACTTAACCTTTTCTAACCCAAGAGTGCTTCAGTACCATGGATTTCTGCTACTGTAAATTTAACGTAGAGTGTATGATTTTTCAGTTTTGACCCATTTGAAACATTATTTGTAACAACTTGTAACATTTTAGTCTTATGTGTCCGATAACTCCACAAAATGACATGTAGGTATAAACCTCCAACTTTTCCTTAAGGTTTCTTCTTGGATAGATTTGGTTGCATTATTTTTCCCATCATTCACCTTAGAGCATTTGTAAGGCCCCAAATTACACCCTAGTAGAAATGTTACATGTTCATGAAAGTAAAAGTGATAGATGTTGAAATTGTGATATGATTGTGAAATATATATGTCTTGAATCTTAGTTTGATGGACCATAATTAGTAACTTGGAATTAATTGATACCATTAGAAAATTGAAGTACTAAAATGTACGATTGGACTAGGAAATTGTCAAGTGACAAGACAAGTTGGTACATGAAAATTTGGATTACTAAGCCTATTCATTGAATGACATTTGACAGCAATGATTAAGTGATAAATAACTTAATAGAAGTGTGACATTTGGTAGCTTAAATGGAGGATAAGTGGCTCATTTCTATGTATGACATGTGGGTCATTCCATTGAAGGACATGTGGTTGGTGTCTTTGTGTGATAAGTATCCCTGGAGTAAGGACGCTCATCTTACGCATGGCATGGCCTTATGCATTAGCTGATTTCTGCTGTAACTCATCCTTCTCTTTGCTCATTCACCACCGAAACACCGTACTCTTTCAATATTGAGTTTTTGGCTTGTGTTGTGCTTAATTACCACATCAAGATGTTGCATTAAGAAAGTTACCACATGCTATCTTCTATGTTGTTGTCTTTTGGTGTTAAGAGCATCCTAGTTTCACTTTGATTTTAGACTTGTGTTGGTTGCTTAGAAGGCTAGTTTGGCTTGTTCTTTGAAGTTAAATAGGTAAGGGAATTCTAACCCTGATAGCATGTTGTGTTATAAATTATGTAATGTTTGAAATGGATAGAATATTTATTGAATTGATGATGAATTGAGGTTTGGGACATGATAGTTATTGATAGCTTTTGCTTTGGATTTATATGCATGAAAGATCATGGATTGTGAGCTACCTTATAAATGATGTTTTAATTGTTTTGGACATGAATTTGATGAGGTATTGCAGCATGAATAAGGTAGAATTAAAGTGAAATTGATGGACTTTGGTGAAGGTGTGTCAAATGGAAGTGAAGAAGTCAAGTTTTGGAAACAAATTGGAGGTTGTGGGTGAGTGAACCTTCGGTTAAATCCCACGATCGTGGGAAGTACTTAGGAAGGAGAAAATGTTGGTTTTAGACAATTGTCGGACTATATATGGTTAAGGTACTTAATAATGGTCTAATTGGACTTAATTGAGGTTGAAAATGAACCTAGATGATGTTAGATTAATTGAGTAATAGTTAATTTAGTTATGAATTGTTATTTAAGATAATTACTTAAGGAATGTGTGGGTAACAAATAATGTGTCTAATGTTGAAATGGATGGTTTGTTCAAGGATGAATGTCTCCTTATAAATACAAGTGTGTTTCAAAGGATTTATGTGATATGAATTGAATATGATTGTTTATGAATTGGAAATTTGTGTGATTATATGTAACGTGTAAATACATAATGCATTTAATGGTACATCATTGCAAATTTTTATGCTCATAAGGCATGTTAAGTTTGTTTGGAAGTGTATGTATATGTTCAATTTGAGAAAAATGGAATAATGACATATGTTATGCACTACATCTTTTGCATATGATTCTGAAACCTGAAATGGTTTGTTTTAAAACTGTCAAGTCCTAGTCATGGGTAAATAGACATTCCTAGAAGGGTATGCAGTTGCTCCTGTGACACTAAGGTGTCTCGTGATATTGACACTTCAGTGTCTCCTGTTACTGAGACATAAGTCTCTCCTGTTCTGTGATATCAATCATAGGTATCTCCTGTTCTGGTTCCGTTACCCACTTCTGTAAAAAGGATTAGCAGGCTAACATGTTTTGTATTCTGATACATGTTCAGTTTTGATATAAACAAGTTCTAATATGATACAAGATAAGCTCTAATTTGACACAAAACATATTCTAATCTGATACAAGTCATATTTTGATCTGAAAGGATTATATCCTATTCTGATACTTGTACATTCTGTTCTGATATTTATGAGTTTTGTTCTGATGCAAGAATGTTTTGTATTGATGAATCATATTTTGTTCTGAGACAAAATGTTTGGATTACTCTGTAATATGAAAAATTAAAGATTGTTGTGATATGATTTGAATCTGTATATATGAATATTAGACGACTGTTAGAAACAGTCGCCATTATACATTATGTTTAGTTATTCCCCACTAAGCTTTATGCTTAGCACGATGGTTTTGCCTCCGTGAGAAGACTTAAGGATGGGACAACCGCAATGGCCAATGAAGGATGTGACATGTTTGGAAGTTGTTTTGTTTGAGTTTTTGAGTTGTACTAAATGTAATGAGACATATTGCATTTTGATGTAAATAATTTGTAATAACCTTATTACTAGTTGTCTTTTGAATTTATGACATGTATTATGATAAGTACAAATGTATGATATGTTCTGTTTATAAAATAGCATCTAATGATATGTAATGTATGTTTGCTTGAGTTTCTAAAAGTGATTTGAAATGTCTGGTATGTTTTAGTTTTGTTTTATGTGGCATTTGCATATCCTCCCACAACATTTACCTTTGTAACCAATGCCTTGAAGATCTCCCTTAATCTTACTGATTTCCAGAAAGCGTTCTAATTTTTCTGTACCTCTATTTAGCATTCTTATTCCTTTTTCCGTACTATCCAACTTCAATTTTGTTTCACCAAGCTCATCTAATGTAGTCAACAACTTCTTTTCTAAATCTTGAATGATGTTCTTCATGTAGAGGTTTTCCTTCTTTATCTTTTCATTTTTCTTATATGTTTACACCCATTTTGCATACATTAATTCATAGGCTTCATAGATATCCTCTTTTTTGTCATCTGAACCACTGTCATAGTCTGAAATTAAGCTTTGAGCTTATTCGTCTGCGTTTTTTTTCAGAAATTTCTGATTTGCTCATGTTTTCATCATCGATTACTTCCTTCTTGGTTGCTGTTAAGCAAGCAACTGGACTTTTGCTATATAAAGTAACTAACGCAATACTATTCATAACTTCTTCTTCACTACCATACTCACTTTCGGATTCATTCTCACTCCAAGTGCATGTATAGGACTTCCCTTTTCTCTTCTTTAAGGTGTTAGCACATTTTGCTTGCACATGTTCGAAGCCTTGATGCTTATGACATTGAATTTTCTTCACTTTTCTTTCACCCTTTTGAGTTTTAGCTTTTTATTTGAAGTTGTTGCTCGATGAACTCCTATCGTTTTGCTTAAGCTCAGATATATCCTTCTTCACTTTCTTTAACCACTTGCTAAAATTTCTTGTCAATTAATCCGTATCCTCATTCTCATCAGATTCATCTTCAAAGTCATTCACGGCTTTACCAATCTCGGCTTGCAATGCCAATCCTTTGCTCCTCTCTTGTTTGCCCCTTAACAAATTCATCTCAAAATAGGTAAGAATTTTAATTACCTTATCCAATGATAATTCATTAATATCACGAGCTTCCTCGATTGCTGTAATTTTCGGTATGAACCTTAGAGGTAACGATCTCAATGTCTTTTTAACCAGTTTCAGGTTAGAGTACTTCTTCCGAGTTATTGTGGTTAGTTTGCTATGTCACGCAGTCTCTCATGGAAGTCTCCAATAGTTTCACTTTCTTCCATCCTCAACTCTTCAAATCTCACGGCCAATATCTAAAGTTTCGAAGCTATCACAAAATTTGATCCCTTATGTATAGTTTGTAAAGTGTCTCACGCTTCTTTTGTCGATTCACAGGCTGATATCATAGGAAAGCGACCTTCATCAATGGCACTGAAGATGGCAACTCAGATGCATCTTTAAGCACTACTTCTCCCTTTTCATCAGCTGTTATTGGATATGTCCAGCCATTTAAAACTAAGTTCCACGCTTTTGTTCCTTGTGCCTGAATGAATACTCTCATCCATGATTTCCATGTAGGATAATTTGAACCATCTGACAACGGTGATCTGATGATTGATGCCCCTTCTCTTATAGCCATAATTACGAAACACGAATCTGTATTAAGTTGAGGTACGAAGTTTTGCTTCAGTGACCTTTCTCTGATACTAATTAAAAAATTGTAGGTTAACTTTCAGATTTTGCCGCAATCGTTTCTAGCACAATTAAAAACTAGAAAAATTAAACGCACAAATATAAATTAACACTGAAATTTGGTAACACAGTTCGACAAACCTTACCTATGTTTGTGAGGCGCTCACCCAGCTTAATACTTTCACTAACGAAAATAGTTTTATACAAGACTTTACTGAGCCGACACCACTCAACTCTTGACACTGTCCTTTGTCCTCACTATTTGTGAAAGTATTTCACACCCGATAACACGACCAACTCGTGTTAACCTTAGCAGAGGATTTTTCTCAACAATCTTTTAATGAAAGAACAATAAACTAATAACTCAAGTGATTAAATAGCTAAGAACAAAACAAAATGCACTTGAGATAGAAAAGAAGGAAAACTTTCCAATAGGTTTAGCTCCACTGAAATAGATCTGAAAGTTGTTACCACACACTATGGGATGATTCACGCAAATTCTAGTACCAACTCACAATTGCCACAAGAAGACATCAAGCATGACAAACCAAGCAAACAAGCCTTTGGCAGAAGACACACGCAATACACAAACTAACCCAACTGTGAGCCACACACCAAAAGACCAAGGAAGAAGACACGACAAAATATTAGACAAAAATCACACTCAAAGAGCTGCCATGAATTGAACACCACAAGACAACACTCAGCCGTGAACACTCCAAGATGTCGCACCCACAAAATCAATCAACGCACACATTGAAACTTCACACACCCAAAATCAATTCACAATTAAACCTAGCTGAAGTCACTAGAATAACATTAAAGGCAAAGTCACAGCTACACACATACACCCACCATCATGTGTTGTGATTCACTGTGGATCCATCTAACATTTTTTTCCCCACTTCACCAAGGAGTCTTCACACACCCACAATCTCTAGAGTACACACAATACCCTTCAGCCCACACGGACATGATCTACAAGAGTTCTTTTCTAGATAGAGTTCTAACTCTATCCAATTTTCCAAGATAGTAGATTTTATTCTATCCCACTTTGATTTGAATTTTAAACTCATCAACATTATCTTAGATGTCTAATTATCAAAAAATGCCAAAACCAAATAATAAGATGTATACCATATATCTTAACAATACTCTTTTTATCCAATCATGTTTATTCTTGCTAATTAGTAATTGATTTATAATTGATATTTGAAAACGCTTTTTCAAATGTCAATTCACTCTGCCATAGAATTCCATAAATTACTACTAATTAAGAACAGTAGAACATTCTCTCTAATTACTTTAAAGTAACGAATTTATTGACTTACATAGTTATCTCCATATGATTCATACTGCATCCAAATACTACTAACTGAATTATCCTGAGACAATTCATAAGTAGCATCAAAATACAGTAATCTCATACTAGATATCTTGGTAATCTCAAGTCTAAGGATCAATTATACAACTAATATTATGAGGAAATCCATAGATTTATAAGTAATATTCCATTTGGCATTCTCATTTTTAGGTAAGTTCAGTGACTTATTATCTAATAATGACCCACACATTAGTTTAAGTATCTCTATATTTTAATTTATGAGATCAATTACTTTATTCGTAAGAAAGAAACATAATATGTGCTACTTTTACTGTTTCAACAATATCCAGTCTTGATAAAACTACAACTAGGAACATTTAGGGACAATACATAAATGTAAGTTGAATCTCACAATTGTGATCTTATCATAATTTCAATTACATAGTAATTATTCCAGGGATTTTACCTTTAGTATTAAAACATCAAATGTAATTAATTTAATATGCAAAGATAAAAAATGCATATTCATTAATTAAATAATAATGTCATACATTAAATTGCAACCAATCAGTTGGTTGCAAGGGCATAAACTAAAGCAAGGGCATAAACTAACACTGTAGTGATAAGGATCATCTCAAAAGGGATTTTCTTAAGCCAAAGCAGAAAAATAATTATCAGCAAAAGGATAATGATATTGCAAATTCAACGGAGGAAATTGAGAACATTTTGATTTTAAGCGTTGACAACTGTAACGCCCCACTCCCCCGTGACCCGAATCCGACATCGTTGGTGATATCCGAGTCTGTGCCCCGCGAGGGTGGCGTGCTACATCAGTCAGTCGAAACTCAGTAACAATATTTTTTTTTGTTTACAAAACACTTATGTGCGCGGAAATAAACAGTAGATAATTTGAGCCCATGTTAAAAGGAAGCATTTTCAGTTATGTACAATCATTCAATAATACTTTACAAAAATCATTTAATGCACAAAAATCATAACCAAATGGGGCTCACTATAAATACAGAGATTTCAGAATACAATTTGAATGAAACACTAATGCAGACACGAA
>JAOTBA010005707.1:0-10954 GCA_025629845.1 Erythroxylum squamatum
TCTGTTCACGGTTTAAACTTCGGTTTATCCGTTCTGTTCCACGGAACTCTCGAGCCATTTGTTTGTGCATTGCATCTGTGAATTGTCAATTTGATGCATTCATGTTGTTGTGACTTATGGATTTTGGTTGAAAGCCCAAGAATCATATGATTTGAAAATTGTGATTTCGACTACATGATAAGACTTCAAGAAATAAGTGTTTTATGAACTCAGAGAAGTTTTCTATGATAGAAAAATATTTTCAAGATTTTTTCTTATGCTTTTGTTATAAACTATTCCCACGAGCTTTTAAGCTCACCCCTTCCTGTCCCCATCCTCAGGTGATAGCTAGAAGATCAAGTGTTCGAGAGCCTAGAGGATTTTGCTTCAATTGCTATTTTGTAATTCTTGTAACTTTTGTAATTTGAGATTTCGGACTATGTTGTATTGTGGCTTGAGAGACCATTATAGCTTTGTAAACCTCTTGGTTGAGGGTATGGAAATTTAAATGATGAAATTAGTTGTAAGCATGGTAGGTTGAAAAAAAAAATTCAAGAGTCTTATGATTTCCACAAGAAGATGAACCGAGGATGTTTAAGGAAAGTCCATCGGTTTAAGCTCACGTTCAGTATCCGAAGAGTTGGGTTCCGGAAGCGGTGCCCAACATGTTGTATAGGTGATTGTGGATAAGTTCACCAAGTCTGCTCATTTTCTACCTATTCATCCTAATTATTCATTGGATAGGCTTGCAGATATATATGTGAATGAGGTAGTGAGATTGCATAGAGTACCATTTTCTATTATTTCTGATCTTGATCCTCGATTTACTTCGAGATTCTCGCAAAGACTACAAAAGGCTTTGGGTACTCAAGTCAAGTTCAGTACAGCTTTCCATCCCTAAGCAAATGGACAATCTGAACGGGTTATCTAGATACTAAAAGATATGCTTCGGGGTTATGTGTTAGAATTCCCAGGAAGTTGGGATAACTACCTTGCTCTGATGGAATTTGCTTATAACAACAGTTATCCAACTAGCATTGGCATGGTGCCTTATAAGCACCATATGGTAGGAAGTTTAAAACTCCGGTATGCTAGACTGAATTATGTAGAAACAAGATGATCGAGCCTGATATTGTGAAAGTTATTAAAGAGAAACTTCAAGTTATCCAACAAAGATTGAAAGCTGTCAGTGATAGGCAGAAGTCCTATGTAGATTTAAAAAGAAAAGATAATGAGTATCAGGTAAGTGATAAGGTATTCTTGAAAGTGTCACTATGGAAACAAATACTCTGGTTTGGGAAGAAAGGTAAGGTCAGCCCATGATACATAGGTCCTTATGAGATTCTTAAGAGAATCAAACCAGTAGCTTATCAATTAGCTCTTCTTGAAGAATTGGCCAAGTTGTATGATGTGTTTCATGTTTTTATGTTAAGAAGATATCGGTCTGATGATACTCATAAGATTCCTGTGCAAGAAATCCAAGTACAATTGGATTATACTTGTGGCTTTTGGCAGCATTCATTAAGTGACAAATGGCTTACTGGAAGTGTGACAATTGGTTGCTTAAATGCAAGACAAATGTGATACATGCAAAGGAGACATATGCCTTGTGGTGAGAGTGACATCTAGCATCAAATGAGTCTAGCTAGGGCAGAAGTGTTTCTGCTAGTTATTCTTTCTCTTCTTGCTCAATCACCACCGAAGCTATCCTACTCCCTCAGCTTTGAAATTTTGCTACAAATCCATGCATTATCACTCCAAATTCTTAGCTAATATTGCATTAAGGAAGCTAGATCTTGTTATCTTCTATTCTATTTTCTTGGTGCTAAAATCAACTTAATTTCACATTGATCTTGAAATTGTGTACAAGTTTCTTGGAAGGGCTAGTATAGCTGGTTCTTTGGGTTAAAAATTTGAAGTTGAGATGGTAAGGGAATTCCAAACTTGATAGTATGTATTATTACAAGTTCTGTGATGATTGAATTGGAATGGAATATGTGTTGAATTGATAATATAATGAGATCTGGAAAATGATGCTTGTTTGATAGGTTTTGCTATGGATTTTGTTGCATGATAGACAATGGTTTGTGAACTAATAAATGAGTGATTTTGAGTTAAAATTGGATATGAAACTGATGAGAAGTTGGCATGTAATTGAGGTATACTTGAAGCATGATTAGAGATTGTCATATTGGTGTTTTGGAATTTGGAAAGAAGATGTTTAGATCTGGAATTCGCAGGATAATAGTTAGGCCACGATCGTGGCACTCATCCCACGATTGTGGGCAGATGTATTTGTTTTTGTCACGATCGTGGGAATGTACCCCATGATTGTGGGCAAGGCCTTAACATGGTAATCTTTGTTTTATGTAATTGTCGAATCATAGTAGGATAATATACCTTACATTGGTATAATTGAAGTTGATTAGGGTTTGTAATGAACCTAGTTTGAGATTAGATTAATTGGTTAAAGGTTGAATAGGTTTTGGATTTTCAGCTGAGGTAATAACTTGTGGAAGGTGTTATTTTGATATCAAAGTGTCTAATTTGGAACTTATAAGTTATTAATGAAATGAAGTACAGTTTTGAACACAAATGTGATTTAAGTGATATGGGTAAATAGGAATGCCTAGAAGGGTCTGCAGTTGCTCCTATAACTTGGCATTAAGGTGTCCCCTGATTTTCTATAGTGTCCCTTGATTATTGACACTACGATGTCCCCTGATTTTGAGACATAAGTCTCTTATGTTTCTGAGATAAAAATTATGGTATCTTCTGTTTTGGTCTCGTTACCCACTTCTGTAAAAAGGATTAGAAGGCTAACTTGTTTTGTATTTTGATATATGCTCAGTTTTGATATAAACAAGTTTTGATTTGATACAAGATAAGCTCTGATTTGATACAAAACATATTTTGATCTGATACAAGTCATATTCTGATCTGAAAGAGTTATATCTTGTTTTGATACATGTACATTATGTTATGTTATTTATGGGTTTTGTTTCAATGCAAGAAAGTTCTATATTGATGAATCACAATTTGTTCTGAGACACATAATGTTTGGATTACTCTTTAATATGAACAATTAAAGATTGTTGTGAATGTTAAGTACCGTTAGAAACAATCACCAGTTTATGTCTTGTTTATGCTTAGTGGGGAATAACTAAACATATGCTTAGCATGGTGGTTTTTGCTTCGGGTAGGTTATGCTAAGAAGGTTTAAATTCTGGTACAAAGACAATCGTAGTGGCCAAGAAGAATGTTTTTTGTATTGGAAATGTTCAGTTTGTTTTACTTTTTGAGTTGTTTTTGGGTTGTAATTAGTGTAATGAGACATTTTGTATATTTGTGGATATGGATTGTAATATCCTAAAAATGGTTTGTAATAACCTTAATATAGGTTGTCTTTTAACATTATGGTATGTATTTGGATAAGTACAATATGTTTGATGTGTTCAGTTTAAAAACATCTAATAAAAGGTAATGTATGTGGCTTGAGTTTCTGAGAATGCTTTGAAATGCTTGGTATGTTTTGGTTCGGTTTTGTGTAGCATTTTCATATCCTCCCAGGGAGTAATTAGGTGTTACATTGTTTTGTAAGAGCATGGTTTAGGTGATTTTGGTTTAACCAGTGTTTAACTATTGCTTGCACTTGGATATAAGAGTTGTGTTTGGCCTAACACAGTTTGTCCCACATTTTGGTTTTAGATTTGAGTATGGAAAGATCTCATGAAGTCGTTGACAAGGTTACAGAGAGTAATAATCCAGCGCAATTTCGTTCTTCTATATTGGGACCTTCTGGGGTCAATCGAGGTGAAGTTGAAATGCCATCTTCTCCACCTCTAGCTCAGGGTGAGGCTTTGGTTAAGCTGTTGCAAGATATGATAATGTTATTACATCGTAAGACCACACCCAAGGCTCCAATTGATCAGCTACGAAAGTATGGAGCTGAAGAATTTACTGGAACATCTTTGGAAGAATTTGAAAGAACTGAATTCTGGTTAGAGAAGGTGAAAAGGGTGTTAGATGAAATTTGTTACCCACCAGATTAGATGGTGCATTATGCTGTCTCTCTTCTTTAGGGAGCAGCCTATGAATGGTGGAAGTTTGTTATAAGAAATCCTCAGCTACCTGAGCCTCTGACTTGGAATTTCTTTTCCCATAAGTTTAAAGCCAAGTACGTGACAGAAGCCTATAGAAAGGAGAAGTGGAAGCAGTTTCTGAACCTGAAGCAGAGAAACCTGTCTGTCGTAGAGTATGATAGAGAATTTAATCGACTCAGTAAGTATACTCCTGAACCTGTACTTCCTGAGGACTTTTGGTGTCATCAATTTGAGGATGGTTTTGCATGATTCAATCAAAGAGCATATGGCAGCTTTCACTTTACTACAACAAGTGAGCTATCATCAACTGGGACAAGTTTCCATTAAGATAGAGAAGCAAGAGATGGTGAAGAGAGAAGGGTTCAACAATGAGGTTTTACTAGAGGAGGTCAGTCCTTGGGTAAAAGAAGTCGTGAAGGTGCTTCCACTGAACCAGAATTCACTCAGAGATCTGTAACTAGAGAAAAGCGACAAGACCTTCCCTCATCGATTGCTTCTGGTAATGGTCCTCTATGGGCCACGGTTATGATATTCCAGAGTGCCTTAAGTGCTCCAGACACCATTGGGGTACATGTCAGAGGGCTATGGGTGTATGTTTTTGATGTGGTAGCATTGAGCATTTGATAGTCAATTGTCCCATAAGAGAGCCTCAGACATCACAAGCTACTAGAGAGGTTTCTCATGCATCTGTTGGAAATAGAGGACGTGGAGGATCTAGTCAGTTTAGGCCTAATTCGAGTGTTGTTTAAGAGACTATTGATTGACCTACAATACCTTCTATTCCAGCTTGAGCTTATACTTTGAAAGCTCGTGAGCATCAGGATGCACCTGAGGTTATTGCGAGTACTATTTCTCTCTTTAATTTTGAAATGCATGCTTTGATTGATCCTGGATCCACTTATTCCTATATATGTGTTAGAGAAATTTCTGACAAAGAGATGCTTGTAGATCATTTAGACCATGACATTCATGTAACCAGTGCTCTAGGTAGTAGTATGCTTGTTGGGACCCGATCTCGGGACCGGACCCTAACCGGAAAAAAACGAAAATGGAATGGAAAGCGAAACAAAGAACGCGTACGGAAGCAAACGAAAGAAATCACATATGATCGAACGGAATGTAAACGAAAGGAAAACGGAGACAAAGCGTAAAACAAATTGGATAACAAACGAATCAGATCAAAACGAAAACGAAGTATCGAAAGCGAAAGTGAATCACAGGAAATGAAACAAAACGAATTCGAATCGAAAATAAATATAATCGAAATCGAAGAATCGGATTTACAAAATGAAGCGAATCGAAACAAACGGTTCCATCGAACCGAAATGAAGTCCGACATCCGGGTAGCGAAAATTTTTGAAAATCCTTGAGTGTCGCGTTGCGTTGGAAACCCTAAGATTAATCCAAAAACCGGTATTAATTTTTTTTTCGGATCAAAACAAAGCCATACAATTTTTCCCTTTTTGGAAAAATCCATCCTTTTTAATCTCAAAACTCTTTGCCATGATTTCTCCATTACCTCAAGTTACTTGATTTCTCTCAATCAATTATACCTTAATCTCATCTTTAAAACACTTGTTCCTTTGCCATAAAGATGATCACACATATCTCATTCATAAAAAAATATATCCCATAAATCATCAATTAACCAAAATCTTATTTGCCCGTTAACAAAAATCGGGCAGTATAACGATTGTATTTTATACAACCCAAACATCTGCAAATCAAACGAAACACACTTCTATATATCCAAACCAAAACTCAAAGTCATCGGACCTCCCGTCCGGAAACCAATCACAACCAAACGCAATCCTATACCTAACACTTCAAAATTCTCAATCTATATTCCATACTCCAATTCACATTTCAAGTCACATTCATATCCAATCACATTCACATTCATATAAACTAACCATAATCTACTTACATAATCCAATTCCATAATCATACACAAACTCAATTCCATACATGAATACATAATTTCTATACATCATGAGATAATGCTTACAATACACTAATGGCCTTCCAAGCCATAAACCATACCAAAGCCAAATTCCAAAATTTCACAAAATACAAAATAAACAAAATCGAACAGATGTCTTGACTTTCCTTCATCCAATCTCCTGCTCGATACTTGGAGATGGGGATGAAAGGGGGTGAGCTAGACAGCTCGTGGATAACATATTTATAATTGAAAAATAAGCAAAATCCATTTCTCAAAACATTTGCCATTTAGCAAAATTTTCAAAAACTTCTTAAACCTTTCCACTTTTCAAATCATTTATACTGAAATTTTCAATCTTTTCACAATTTCAAACCTCAAATTTTCATTCCTCGAAATTTCAAAACTCTTCAAAATTCATAAATATAATCGAAAACATGAATGCAAGCACATACAGATACATCACATTATAAATAAATCAAAAATCACATAACATTTCAGAATGGTTTGGTTTCGGTCTAAAACGGAACGTACTGCACAGTCCCACATAGCGGTCCTGTGCAACCGTGAACAGAACGTACTACACCTTCCCGCATAGTTGTCTGGTGTAGCCGTGAACTTATGGGAGTCCGAAATCGGAACTCTAGTGCCACTAGCGGGCAGGCGGGAGAAGCCTTTAAAAAGAGACCAATGCACTGACTCAACTTAGGGGACCTAACCAAACCCACATAACACATATCATACTCGAAAATCAAAATGCCCGAAGGCACATTTCGAAAACTTGACTTTTCATACTCATGTCCTAACAGACACATTTTCATTCATAATGCCACAAAATCAATCCAATTCACATAACTCATTCTCAATCATTCAAGAATGCAACAATTAGAGCAATTAGTAAAACATTCAAACACAATGTATTTAGCAATTATTTCAATTTTATCTAAATCATTCAAAATCAATGAATTTCGAAAATTTCATCAATTTTTATCAAATTATCCGACACGATTGTAGTAATTAATCCAATCATTCTAAAACTTCAATTTGCAATTATTTTCTCTTCTTTTTTATTTTTCGAAAACATAAACATTAATTTTTTTAAAACATTTCTTATTCTTGATTTTTCGAAAACTCATACAAATCTTATAATTCAAAATATAAATACATTACCCACCTAAAATCCTTGTTAAAACTTTGTCCCAAGCATTAATTCTCCATAGACTTTCTTCTTTCCTCCAAATTAAATTTCCCTAAGCCATAATCATCCAAATTCAACATCATAATTAGCATAATCCTCAAAATTAACTATAAGAAATCCAAAATCATCAATTTTCCAAGCTATCTAAAGCAAGAATTTCGAAAATCCCCAAATCACAAAAATTGACATAATCCGTAACTCACAATAATCCAAAATTGACTCAATTAAACCATGCTATCTCCAAAATTGAACTTAGGAAACCTAATCCCATACCATTTCCAAGCTATCTAAACCAAGAACTAATCAAAATCACAAATTAAAAAAATTTCGAAACTTACCTCTCTCTTCCCCCATTTTCGGATTTCTTAGCTCCATAGGAAGCCATCTTCTTCTTCCTCACTTTTCCCTTTGAAAAGCATCAAAAACCCCTTGGAATCATGTAGAAAAGTCGAAACCTTCACCTTCTTTCTTCTTCTCCTCCATAACCGAAGCTTCTCTCCTTTCTCTCTTTTTCTCTCTTTGTTTTCTTTCTTTTTCTCCTCATGTATCATGCTTCTCTTGTGAAACAAACGACAGCCCCTTTGTTTTCTTATGCCATGTCATTTAATGAGGGAGGAATGACTTAATTGCCCCTCCATCAAAGCCTTCTTACTTAAGTCCTTAAGTGGACTTCCCAATATGCCCCTAACATTCATTTCAAAACATACTTACTTTAGGACATTTTTCTCACCATCAAATTGAAGGAATTTGCCAAAACTTCCTTCTAGAGAAATGTTCCTCATTGTCTTAATTTCATAATGCCACCAAAATCATTTAATTTGGTGCACTACGCCAAGAGTTATAGTCCAAACATCTAGGACTGTCATTATGCTAACACATTTTCCAGCACTTTACTTCCATTCAAAAATTGACAATCTTAGAGGCTGAATTAAAATTCAGTTCCTTCAGACAAATTATAGCCTTATCTTTCTAGTTTAATCCAAATCAAGAATCACCTCATTTGGATAACTAGAACAAACATTATGCCCAAAATGCTTTCAGATTTTTCTAACCCAAGACTACACACTAAGCCCGCCTTCTATCTAGAAATTGAAAGTCTTAGGGGCTAAATTGAAATTCAATTACTTCATATGATTTGTAGCCCCAAATCTCTATTTATTTTGCCTCAAGAATAAACTCAATTGGATCTCCACAGATCTCGAATTTATCAAAATACTGAACCATGTTCAGAAAATTTTCCAACTCATGTTGATTAAATCAAACTCTTTCAATTTAATCTCAGAAAAATTATAATTTCCCATGCAAAAGTAGATAAAAGTCTTAGGAATCCAACACTTCAAAAACCAAGTCAATCGGATGTCGGACGGAGAAATTATAAGCAAAAGATTAAACTAGGGTCGGATTGGGAACGAAATAACAAAAACAGAAGGAGTCAAAACGGCCTACAAATGACTAAAATTTTCAAAAATCATAACTCTTGATCCCGAACTCTAAATTTGACAAATTTGGTGTCAAAAGAAAGATCAAAGGAATCTCTACAACTTCCCTAAAGGACAAAAAAATCAATTTGTCCGCTAAGGAAGTCAAATTTCCAATCAAAGGTTCTGTCCTAATCAACTCTTCCTAAACAACTTCCAAATTTCAAACGATCATAACTCCTAGCCCCGATATTGAAAAATTGCATACTTTATGGCGTTAGAAAGATTGAAAAGCAAGATACAACTTTCATGTAGATCACTTAATCCAATTCAAACCACATCAGTCCAGCGATTTGCCTCAAAGCAGAGCATACACAATCCTACACTTAGAGCATTTTCAAAACCAAAACAAAATACACTTAACTTTGAAAGATCATAACTTTCAATCCCGATATCGAAAAATATCAAACTTTATGGCAACAGAAAGCTCTCAACAGAAGCTACAAGTTTCCTGAAGATCATTTTCTCAAATTCAGCCCAAATCAAAAAGTCAACTCTCCACTCCAAAAAGTCAACTGTCTTAATTCTCACAGATCTAACACTTTCACTAATCATTTCTTGCTTTTCAATTCCATGCAAAACTATTTATTCATTTTCAATTCCATATAAACTCAAAACACCATTTTAGGCTATAATTCATCATAACCATCTCTAACAAAAGGATACATGCATTTTACCTATATCTCATAAAACCACTTACATTCTCATTTTTTCTTTTTCTTTACACACAAATTAGCCGCCATAATTTTTCCTCATTTAATGCCTCTTTATAATTCAAAAATTTCAAGAAAATTCGGGGTCCAACATTAACGCTCTAAAATAAATTTTGTTCAATTCGTTGATATTGGTTGAAAATTTAAGTTTCTAACAGTTATAAAAGTTTTAATACCCATCAAAAGCTTTCATTGGTATAAACAATCTTGAATTCTGAGATCAAAATTTTTTGTCATTGAAGGAGTATTATGATGATTGGAGGATTATTCCAGTCACTGAAGATACTGTTTCATCTTTTTTTATATAGAAAATTTTTTAAAAATTCTATAAATTGTGATGATCTTAAGAATCATAGCAAAATTCTTAACAGCTTGTGAATTAAAAATCATGGAAAGTTTAGGCGAGAATAGGATCAAGGGCCGAATTGCATAATTGCAACATCTCAGCAAACCTAATAAGTCTTAGGTTATTAATTGAGCACAAAAACTTATAAATGACACTGATTTTTACTTTCCTATTTTATTTTATACGTACATCATGAGTGAGACTCACATTGCAAGGTTCATATAGACAAGTACATCAATCAAGTAAGTTTTCATGTCATTAAAAACAACTAACAAAGTGCTAATGGTCAGAGGAGAAATTTTAATAATAAGCAAGCTTTGTGGGTATGATCGGTACATGCATATTACTTAAAGGATGAAAATTTTTGGATCATTCAGCCCAAGTACAATTCATCCTTAAATATAGTACATATCCTTAAGTTAAGAGAAAAAGTGAGAATGGAATTCCAATGCAGACTAGGAGAAGATAATTCCTCTTTCCTCTAGCAAGATAATTAGAGCCACTTTGGTCCCCTAACTAGAATTGCTAAACTTAAATCATTAAGGAATGTTATTCCACTCAATGCCACTATTAGTGAAATGATGACAAATAGATCTAGTCTTTTTGAGCATATACAAAGGACCCCTCGATAGATCACCCAATGAGTCTATAGTAGAACAACTTTTGGTTCATTCTCCAACTCATCTTGCAAAGCTCTTTTAAGGAATTAAAGTCAAATGGAATCGTCTGGTTTGGTTTAAACAATCTTATCCCCATGCCTCGTTCATCTTATGGCTTGCAATTAAAAGGAAGTTAAGCACCCTTGATAGAGTTTCAAAATTTTTACCATCAAAGGGGTGTGACACTATATAAGCAGGAGTATGAGACCTTGGATCACCTATTCTTCAAGCGTGGTTTCTCCTCTTATATCTAAAAGGTATTTTACAACTTTACAACTTAAATTATTTATCTACTGATTGGTTGAATATAATGTAGTGAAGTTGTCAAAATAATTAGGTGAGTGAAGGAGACTTCTCAGTTTTCAAGATTTCCTTAACAATGCACTACAAGAAAATTTGGTTTCAGCAACAAAATTCTCAGCAATCATAGTAAAATGGTTGCTAGTTATATACATTTTACAACCAAAAATTATTTGGTTGCAATATATAAGTTACGTATATTTTTTACCAACCAATCAATACTTGGTGGCTATAGA
>JAOTBA010005734.1:0-10953 GCA_025629845.1 Erythroxylum squamatum
ATCTTTGCATTTGCATGGGAGTCTAACTCCTGATGGGCCGAATGGGCCGTGGTCTTGTGAAAATGGGCCTGGGCCTAGCACAGCCGGCCCAACCAAGACTCAAAATATAAATCAAATACCATTATTTGCTTTGAATGTAGGGAACCTAAACTAATGAAGTCTCAATATCCTCTCTTCAAATAAAACGATAAATATGAAATAAATGATTAGAAGGAGAAGAGGGATAAAGGTAAAAAGAAGGCAATTACAACCACCACTTGAGAAGATCCAAGTGTTTATGAAAGTGTTCACTTGGAAGGAGATGTAGCTCATATGTTCTTTATGGACAAAGATAAACACAAGGTACTCTCTAACTTTAAATTTTGTGATAATAATAGTAATGTTGATTTGACATATAAAGAACTAGTTTTGAAATCATAAGCATGAAAAAGAAAAAGCTATTGTCCGAATTTAAAGAGACTGAAAAGAATATGGATGCATGGAGGAGTGAGAATGAAAAAAAGAGTGAATTTTATTGTATCAAGACATTTAAAAGTGTAGCCATTTAAAAGTCCTTCAAATATATTAAGTTATATAGGTTTTTTTTAACTTTATCCATTCCTATCTCAAAAAATTATAATAATATAAATTTTATATAACAAACATTTCTTTATTTTTAAAATATTATTTTCTAGATTAAGATAAAAAAGATTGTTTAACTTTCATATAAATATAAAATTAAGAATAATTCAAAGTAAAAATATGCATTTATAATAAGTACATTTACTTTCAAATATTATCTTTAACTATTTCAAAAGTTATTATAATAATTTTCACATGTACACACTAAAAAGTATATATATTGTAAATATGAAATATGTAAATTTTAAAAATATTCATTAAAAATATTTAAATTATGTTAAACTAATATATATGGTTACATAATATATAATCACTTTGTATAAGTCTAATTACATAAGAAATTATTTAATGCATTTTTACTTATATCTTTACTATTGATTAAATAAATTATGGACAATTTCATTATATTTATTTTTATGTATAGGTAATTATTATTTTATAGGAGAAAATTTAAAGTTTTTTTAATTTAGTCCTAAACTTTTTTAAAATTAAAATAATGACTAGTATTTGAATCAGTACCAACTGGTACCAAAGTCTACGGTACCCATTTCATTTAGTCTAGCTTTAAGGTTTGAAGTCTCAATTTCAATTTATAATCAATAACAATTAAATAATAAATCAAATTACAAAATTAAAAATGGCACTGATACCATTGTTTGTAATTAAAAATGACACTAATACAATTATTGAAAAATCTAAACGGGATCTATTCTTATGTGCAATGGAAGAAAAACAAAACCTTTTATTTGATTTCTTGAAAGTCACTATCACTTTAAATTTTATAACATGATTAGTTCATAAAATATATTAAAGTCTGAATCATAAATCCATACCTTATTATAAAGTTTGATTCTTTTTCTACGGCTTCCCATAACTAATTTCTGAACCAATTAATTGCACCACGAGAGCCACACATATATTTGGCCTCTAATAGTAATTACATGAATAAGTTATGAGAACTCTACAAGTTTTTTAGAGAGTAGTAGGCAAGAAATGCTAACTTCTGTAGAGCTTATGTCTATTACAATAGGGTTAGGACCTTTTAATAATTTAATTGAAATAAAATTATAATTTAAATTAAACTTTAGTTATAACTACAATAATTGTAATTAAATATCATTTGGGTCCAAATAAGACATGCTTTCTCATATTAGTCCTTATTTATTAAATATCTCATATTTAATCTTAAAGCTTTCAAAGTACTTTACAATCAAGTCTAATTTGATTAAATTACCTTTTCGCTCATTTGATATTTTGTGTGTGTGACTAATTAGGTTCTTTAATATGTTGGCAAGGGAAATAAATTATAACTCTAAATCATATTCAAGATTAGATAAATTAAATTTCTTTAATTTATCTTTAATTCTTTAATAGAATAATTTATATTCGTAGATCATGATTGATATTTAACAATGCATCTTGACCACCTTAATATTAGGAATGTCAAAATAGTTTTGACTAACCTTTTTGTGTATTAATTTTCATATAATTCTGTCCATTCATCATATAATATTTTGATTAGATATAGAGCATGAAATTACTATCTACTATATTTAAGTCCAATCATATTAGTTCTCTATCATTAATAATTGACTCTATTAATGACAATTCAAAATTATTTTCAAAATATCATTCTACTTTGGTAAGAGATTTTATGAATTAATACTAATCTAGAACAATGGAATATTCTCCATAATCACTTTAGGGTGATGAATGATATATTGATAAGTCAATTACCTCTATATAGTTCATTTTATATCCAATGACTACTAATTGAATTATCTTTGACAAGGATAGACCATAAGTAATGTCAAAATATAAAAATTCCTATATAAGATACTTTGGATATCTTAAGTTAACAGATTACTTATACAATTATCACAATGAGAATTATATACACACATAAGTAACGATCCAAATTAAATGCTTATATAGACTTAGTTTAATGAACTTATTTTTTACAAGTACTCACATATTTGCTTAAGTATCTCTATAATTTAGTCTATGAGATTAACTACTTCCTTTATAAGGGAGAAATATAATATGTGCTAGTCTTTTTATGATTTATTAATCTAATCTCAATAGAACAATAACCAAGAACAATTTAAAAAATACGTAAAAGCAATATAAATATCTCACTTATGATCTCATCAAAAATTTATTTGTAATATAAATTTATTTAATAGACTTTATCTCATGAATCAATTAATTGAACGAATATGTATACGATAAGGAGTATATTTAAATAATTATGTTACAAAAAGTATATCTAATTGATTGATTGTAAGATATAAACCAATGGCTGCTGGATATCTATAAAATTGTCAAATAGGTTAACATAATCAAATATCGAAGAATAGGTACATTGAGAGAGTGAGTCTCCGAGTATTTGCATGTTTTCTTTTAGAGAAGTAGGTTTGTGAGTATTAATCATAAATTGATAAGATCTGCTTAATAACTAGCAACATACCCTCTATACGTATGCGACCTCGTGTCAAAAGTGATGAATTCTGGTTCTGCCTGATTCTGATGGGGCTGGACGTTGCTGCATGGACCCATGAGGTTGGGTGACTTAGGCTCAAAGGTACCTGCAAAACAATAAGGCACACTGGGGGTTGATAGCCGGCAAGCCCCTCCGACGCTCAAGTTAGTCTTTTTGTAAGGGTTTCGGTGGCGAGGAATAAAGAATAATAGGGTTCTAATGTCGTACCTTTTCCATGATGAGGTAGCACCTTATATACCTGGAATAACTGCTAGGTTTAGGTCTTTACGTATGCATAGGAGGTCACCATCTACGAATGGGCCGTCGATGCCTGGACCTGGGATTGGGCCTAGCATGATCGACCTAGCCATTAATAATCATAATAATTCATTATCAAACAAGTTAAAATACAATACACGTGCATTCAATTTAAGCAATTTAGCATATATTCACCCATCAGGAAAACTTGCCCATATTACACAATGACCATAAATATATTACCCACCTAATTTTCTTGCAAAAATCCAAGTCAAGGTTGTCTTTCCCTTTGCTCTTGGGTAGGATTCTCTTGGTTCCATAAAACAAATAAAGTCTCATTCAATAGGAATTCAATGGAAAATCCCACAATGCAAAATCACTAAAATTGATTCTAAAATACTTAAACCCAAACATTTTCAAAACTCCATGAACTAAAATCCTTTCAAAAATTTAAAAGATTCAAAATGTTCTTACCTTCATTCTTTACCAAATGAAGGGATCTTTGGCTCAAATTGAAGCTCTTCTCTTCCTCTACCTTTTTCCCTTACTTTAACATCTTCCTCTACCTTTTTCCCTTACTTTAACATCTCCAAAATCTTTCTTAAAGACTAAGAATAATTAAACCCTAGCTCAACTCTCTTCTTTTCTCTCAAACCACCAAACTCTCTTCCTCTTTTTTTCTCATTTTCGTTATCCTCTCCTTCTATCCCTCAATACACGTTTTTCTTTTTCATTTAAAAGCAAGACAACACTTCTTCTTCCAATTATGCCCTTAATGATTGAGAATTGTCTAATTTGCCCTTCCATTTATGCCTTATGTCTTTTTATGCTTAAGTGTCTTGCCAAAAGTATCCTTGAATATTCTGACATAACACTTTCTTCTAAAAATGTTCTTCATTGTCATAAGTTTCTAATGACACCAAAATCATTCAATTTGGTTAAAAAATTTGAAAGTTGTATCCCAAACATTTTCGGACTGTTCTTATTCTAAAACAGTATACTATGCACAACTTCCATCCAAAAATTGAAAGTCTTAGATACTGAATTAGATTTCAATTTCTTCATACAGTATGTAGCTCCATGTCTCTAGTTTATTTTGAAATAAGAATCATCTCATTCGGAGCTCTACAGATCAAGATATCATCAAAGTACCCGAGCATGTTCAACAATATATCAAATTCATACCCTTCCAACCCATACCCTTACCTTGATTCGATCAATCTTTTTGAAAACAACATCTAAAGCTATAACTTTCATGGAGAGTTAGAAAAATGTAATCGAAATTTATTGGTACAAGATTCACCTCATTTGGAGGTCGGATATCAAAGCTATAGCTGAAAGAATCAAACATGGTTTTCGTCCTCAATCATACAGAACCTATCTCGGGTCAAATGGTATAACTCTCTTTATAGATGTCAGATTAAAATCATCTTAGGAGGGTTTCAAAGAGGACTTTGAGATCTAAAAGAATACTTTGAAGACAAATTCTATCATCTAGAGTGTCAAACTTGGACCAGAAGATGTTCTGGTTAACGTAAAATGAAGCAGAAAGTCAACTTAAGATGAAGGGTGACACGAATTGAGAAAAATAGATGAAACATAAAGCATATGAAGTGAAAAGCAGACGAATCGAAAAGCAGACGAAGCAAAGAGCAGACGAAGCAAAAAGCAGACGAAGCAAAAAGCAAATGAAGCAAAGAAAGTAGACAAAGCAAAGAGCAGACGAAGCAAAGAGTAGACTAAGCAAAGAAAGCAGATGAAGCAAAGAGAAGACGAAGCAAAGAGCAGATGAAGCAAAAAGCGGACGAAGCAAAGAGCAGACAAAGCAAAGAGCAGACGAATCAAAGAACAGATGAAGCAAAAAGGCAGATGAATCAAAAGTAGATGAAGCAGAAAGCAGACGAAGCAAAAGCAGGCGATAGCAAGAAGTAGACGACGTAAAGAGGCAAACGAAGCAAAAAGATAGAAGAACAACAAAGCAGAAAGCAGACGAAGAAAAAAGCAGACGATAGCAAGAAGTAGACGAAGCAAAAGGTAGATGAAGCAAAAGGTAGACGAATTAGAAAGCAGACGAAGCAAAGTCAACTTTAGACAATGCAACTCCTAAGACGAAGCGGAGTCAACTTATGACGAAGCAGAGTTAACTTAAGACGATGCAATTCTTAAGAAAAAGAGGAGTCAACTTAAGACAATGCAACTCTTAAGACGAAGTAAAGTAAACTTAAAACGAAGCAAAATCAACTTAAGATGATGCAACTCTTAAGATGAAGAGGAGTCAACTTAAGATGATATGACGTCTTTACAGGCGATATGACGTCATCACAGACGATATGATGTTATTATAGATGATACGTCTCTACAGACGATATGATGTCATCATAGACGATACGTCTTTATAGATGATACATTTTTACAAACGATGCATCTATGCTCCTAAGCATCTCCCCTTATAAGGACCATATCTTTCAACACTGATGTCCAAAAATTACATACTTTATACCATTGGAAAGCTAATAGAAAGACCTACAAATTCTATAAGACACCTTTCTCTAATTCAGCCTAGATCAATCCAAAATTTCCCTCGAATTTAGAACACGAATTTTACATTCATCCATAAAGAAATTATAATCCATGATTAATCATGAACACTAATAACAGAACATACACATATTCAACTTAGTTTTTGTTTTCATTTTACTTCTAACTTTCACCTTAGTTTTCCCTTTTCATAACCTGTCATTTACTAGAAGCACCAAAGCATAACATGAATCTATCCACACTTCTCATTTACTACTTTAATCTTGTCTATCATTTCTAATTCAAGAATTTTCTTCATTTGTTCTTGACTCATGACTAATCACCAAAATTTCTCATTTAATACTTCTAATCTTCTAAAAAAAGTTTAGGGTCCAACAAGTAAGGCGGGAATTGGTGGAGGGAAATGAAAGGTTGACATTACCAATAGACTATTATGGATAGAACTGTCCGTCGATAAAATAAAAACCAGTACATCATCGTGGTTTTGCGTTTGAAAGCTATTAACTTAAACAAAATGACGCCGTTTTGTTTAGCTTAAAACACTCCTCGGAACCCTTCTCTCCCATCCCCGTCGCTCCTTCGTTCTTCTCTTCCCTTCTTTCTTCTCTCTTCCCCCGGCCCTGATTTTTTGTTTTCTCCTCTAGTGTGAAGTCGTCTCCCATTCGTGCTATGTCTGGTGGCATCGTGCTACTTCCGGTCCTCTTCTTCGAGCAAGGCGCCATTTTCGTTGAGCTATACATGTTGACCGTGGATGTTGTAGTTTATTTAATTAATTTGTGTCTTTGATTTTTTTCTATGTTTTGGTGTTTTGTGAATGGATAACAACATTTTATGTCAAAATGTATGTGATAGAAGGGGAAAAATGTGAATTTGGTTGGTATAATGGGATGATTATTTGATGAATATAAGGTGTTTGATAAAATGCCTATATGTCCCTGTACACATGCTTCCAATTACAAATTGTTTTATCAAAATCAATTTTTAGATCTGTAACTAAATCCTATATGGAAAGACTTTTTCTTTGATAAAATATAAAACAAAAGATAGTGATTGCATGGTCCAACTTTGTTGATAATTGTTTAGAAAAAAAATTGACATAATGAGAAGAGAAGTGTTTGAAAAGAAGAAATATGATGAAGATCCACGTTTGAGCACCACTATATTGAATTCAGTATGTCAATTTGTTATGAACTATATTGATATATCTTATAAGAAATTAGCATAAGTAGTACCACGCCTCTTTATATTCCAAACCACACTTATGTACAAAAATACCATCACCATTTATTATAGGTAAGTAATACATACACTTTAAAATTGTAATATTATTATTGAATATAAAGAACATCATACCTCAATACAAACTATACTACGACATTGTATAAATAATCATTAAGGAAATTGGAGTTGACATTGATTAATTATCCAATGATTTTTGTTGTACGACACATTAATAGATAGATTGCTTCTAGGCGAGTAACATCAATAAATACCTCTTTATAATCAATGCCTTGTTTTTACTTGTACTCTTTAACTATAAACTTTACCTTGTATCTCTTTTGCTGACCATTAGGATTTTCTTTTTTTTAATACTCGCAGTAATCCAATTACATGATAATCTCTTATATTAGAAATAAATTGTCAAGTATCATTTTTTTTATGGCTTGAATTTCTTCATTTATTGTATGAATCCATTTATCATTCTTACTAGCATCTTTAAAATTTAAAGAAACAATATCTATAAGTAGACAGAATAAGATATGATTATCATAAAATTTGATAAGTCTTTAATGTCCTTAAAGTCCTATGCTTATTAGTAAAGATGTGGATGATGATGGTTAAGATGATGGGATTGGTGAGATTATTGAAAAAAAACAATTTTGGAATCTTAAACTACCTCATTTTTTTCTTAATCTTGAAAATATAGAAAAAAATCTTAACATGCCTTTATTTGAGTGATTTAATCCCAAAATGTATCTTCATTAAATTTAACATCTCTATTGGTAATAATATTTTCATTACTTGGATTGAAAAACTTGTACCCTTTTGAATGTATAGATGAAAAAATGTTGATGGTTTCATTAATCCTGAATTTGTTGACAGAGTGGAAGCTTTTATTCATTATGCATGTTCTCAACCTACATATATGGATGGCCAAAGATTAGATGTCCATGAAAAAAAGTGCAAACACAAATATTTCCTTACTATTGATGAAGTTAATGGGCATTTGCTAAGAAAAGGGTTTGTGCCCACTTATTTTGGGTGGACACGACATAGGGAATCTAGCATTTCTAGCACCTCAAAGGTAATCAAGCAGAATCATCTGTCAACCTAAATAAGTATGAATGGGGGAATGGATTTACGACAAATTATATGGAAGAAAATGAAAATCCGTATATGCAAATGGTTTATGATGGGGTCGATTATACCCTAAGGAAAATAGGAAAAATCTTGAAGAACCTAACCCACAAGCAAAACAGTTTTTTGACTTACTACAGATAACTGACTGAGAATTGTGGCCAAACTGTGAGACAATGACCAAATTGTCTTCAATTACTCAAATATTAAACATAAAGTCTAAAGGGCATATTTCAGATCGTAATTTTGATAAAATTCTTGAATGGTATAATGAATCATTGCCTGCTGATCATACAATGGTTGATAGTTTTTACAATATGAAGAAACTTATTAGGGTTCTTGGTTTGCCTGTTGAAAATATTAATTGTTGCAAGTTAGGATTTTGTTGTGTTGGGGAGATGATGTGGAATTACAAGAGTGCAAAATTTGTGGTCAATCTAGGTTCAAGCCTAGAAAGCGTTCTATAAAACAAAAATTAGTACCCTGGAGTAGATGTATTATTTCCCGCTATCTCTGAGATTTCAAAGACTATATGCTTCTAATGTTACTGCATCTCACATAAGATGGCATAGTGAACACGAATAGGAAGATGGAATAATGAGTCATCCATCAGATGCACTGGTATGGAAACATTTTAATGACACCCATTTTGAGTTTGCAGCTAAAAGTCGAAATGTTCGGTTAGGATTGTCGACGGATGCATTCCAACCTTTTGGTCAATCCGACTAGTAATATTCGTTATGGCCACTTATAATTACTCCTTATAATTGTCCTCCATGGATGTATATGAAAGAGGCATATATATTCTTGACAGTGATTGTACCAGGGCCTACAAATCCAAAGCATAAAATTGATGTATTCTTACAACCATTGATAACTGAATTGCAGCATCTTTGGGAATATAGTGTTCAGATATATAATGTGTTTCTGAAACCAAATTTTGTGCTGAGAACGGCTTTGATGTGGACCATTAGTGATTTTCCAGCATATGCTATATTGTTTGGATGGAGCACAGCAAGAACATTGGCTTGTCCTTATTGTGGCAATGATTTAGATGCGTTTTATCTTCCAAACGGGGGCAAAACATGTTATTTTGACAATCATAGAAAATTTCTTCCTCCAGATCATCTATTTAGACGCAATAAACAAAATTTCATTAAGAATAGGATCCTAAAAACAACTCCTCCCCCTCACAAAGCTGGTGAAGAGATTTTGTAGGAGATTAAGGAATTAGGCTTATTGAAAGTTACAGAATTTGAAGCTGATGAAGTTAATACAAGCATTAGTAAAAAATTTAGTTGGAGAAAGTGAAGCATCTTGTGGGATTTGCCATATTAGAAAACTACCATATTGGAAAACTAATTTGATACGTCATGATCTAGATGTGATGCATATTGAAAAAAATATTTTTGACAATTTATTCAATACTATAATGAACATTGAAGGGAGGACAAAAGACAATGTAAAATCACGAGCTAATTTGCAACTTTTTGTAGAAGGAATGAGTTACATAAAAGATCTTTGCACCGGTACATATCCGAAAGCATGTTATACTTTGGACAAAAAACAAAAGGAAATATTGTGCGAATGGTTGAAAAGTCTAAAGCTTCCTGATGGTTATGTTTCAAACTTGGCAAAGTGTGTGGAAATGAGGAAGTATAAATTATTTCGGATGAAAAGTTATGATTTTCATGTGTTTATACAAAGGTTAATTCCAATTGCATTTTGGGATTTGCTACCAAATAAAGTTTGGGAAGTAATAACAGAATTAAGTTTGTTTTTCAAAAGTTTAACATCATCTGAAATCAAGTTGGCTGAAATGGAAAAACTAGAAAGGAAAATTTCAGTAATTTTGTGCAAGTTAGTACGAATTTTTTGCAAGTTAGGAGGGATTTTTCCTCCAAGCTTCTTTGATTGTATAGAGCATCTACCTGTGCATTTAGTACACGAGACAAAACTAGCCGGTCCAATTCAATATCGATGGATGTATCCGTTTGAAAGGTAATTCAAATTCAACTTATTGTAATTGAAGTAATAACATGTTTTAACTAGTAAATTGTAATAACCATATTCTCTAATATAGGAATTTGCATCACTTGAAGAAAAATGCCACAAACAAGGCTAGAGTTGAAGGTTCGATATGTAATGCTTATTTAGTAGAGGAAGCTAGTACATTTTGTTCACGTTATTTTGAGCCGCGTGTTCACACAAGAGAAAGAAAGTTTCTCGTAATGACGATGGAGGAGGAACGAGTGATGCTGATGGTAACGTATCCATTTTCACATATCCTGGATGAACATATGGACGTGCAACAAGAAATATGTTAATACATGAAGAAATTAAGGTTGCGCATGGTGACATTTTATTGAACTGTCAAAAGGATCAACCTTTCGTGCAGTAAGTTGAACATGATCATTTCGGTTTTCAAATTTTGTGTTGTTCATAACTAAAATACATAATAATTTATTTAGATTATACGAGGCATTGTTACGCGAGATAATGCCGGACAGCACACAAGATGATATAAATAAAGAAGTTGGAAGACCAACGTTTTGTGTTTCGTACCGTACCGGTCGGTACCGGCCGGTACGTACCGTACCGGCCGTAAACCGGTACCGGTACGGGTGTAGATGTACCGGTAAAAAATACCGGTCAGTACCGGCCAATTTCGGCCGTACCGGCCGGTACCGGTCACA
>JAOTBA010005797.1:0-10949 GCA_025629845.1 Erythroxylum squamatum
CCTCTTAAGGCTACAATTAGACAACACCTATTTCACAAGAAATCTTAGCCAATCAACTAAAGTTTCATTTGGTTCAAGCCTCACCTCATTTGCTTAACCACACAATTAGTTATGATCAAAACAATGCAATAGGTCAAAAATCAATTTTCCAGCTTTGTTACTAAACCTATAGTCTATCACTTCCAATACCAATTACACATCAATAAGCATCCTAATGAGACAAGAATGCAGCCAATAGATCCTCAAGACCTTCACTTAAGCACCTAGTCTTAGCAATGGCAGCATCTAACTCAACTTGATTCCTTTCATTTCCATTCATCATGAATCATAAAAATCAATCCAAAACTAAGCTCAAACCATGTTCCTTCACTAACCCTCACACATACATACATTCATACTCAACCAAATAAACCACAAGTCTCATGAAACTAATGTACAATAATTGTGAATTAATGGATCTAACTACCAATTCATGCATTTAACAACATAATAAGAGAAAACTCAAAGCTTACCTAATTAAGCTTCAATCTTCCAATCTTTCAACTACTACAATTTCTTTCCCTCTCAACACCACATACGACCACCCCTCCCAACCATAATCATCATAAGGCTTAAGTGTGAATTTAGGTGTGAATAAAGGAGGAGTAAGCAAGTAATAGGGGAAGCTTTTTATATGGTGGATGAAGAACCAACGAAGAAGGAGAAGGAAACCTACGGATGAGAAGGAAAAACAAACACTTAACAATCACCAATGATCTTTACAAGGAGAAGAAGTGTCGTAGATGATAACAAGACATTAAAGAGGCATTTAATGCATTTAGGGTGTGTCACCATGACACTTGTCATGGTGATGAGGAAAAAGACAAAAAAAACAAATACATCTAATAAGATTAAACCCTAATGAAATTTGACCCAATCAATTCCAATGGCCCTCATTTCAATCCCAAAATAATATACCCAATATTATAGTGCCATTGGATAGAAATTTTCGCTACCGAAAAATAACCGGTTCGCCACTTGGCGATTTTTCCGGTCCGGGAATTTTCTCCGGAAAATTTCCAGAAAAATTCCTATAATTCCCATAAAATGTAAAACACACAATGGATCACTCCAATAAATTTTTCAAACACAATTTCCAAATTATACACAATAAAATGCCGTTTAGGCCCAATTACTGGGAATGTCATGCATGCATGTACAGTTATTTTTCATGTGCAAAAATTCACTATTCACCAATACCAGTATGCAAGAAAATTTCCAATTAGTCCCAATCACTCTCACCCCTAGCCAGTTTACTATTTTACCCTTCCCGTCGGGGGTGGGATGTTACATTAAAGATATCCCACGATCATGACCTATATGGGGCAGATGCGCAGACACTCAGAAAAGTCAAGTTTCGAGATTTTTTTTGAACCTTTTCAACACCAAAAAAAACTCTATGGCTATCCAGACCACAAAAGGTATATAAAGAATACGACAAAGAAGGAGAAAGAGTTTTTTGCATCAGCCACCATTAAGAAACCCAAGAGAGAGTTCATTGAGAGATTGAGAAAGAGAAGAAGGAAGAGAGGCGTGGAGAAGAAGCAAACGCAAAGTACTTCCCAGAACATGAGGTTTCTCAACGTTACTGCCTCCATCATCCATTCAGATCTTGTTTCCAGTGTATTTTCAATTTTATTATTGTATAGAATTGGAATAACCGTTGATGATAGGATTATGTGAATGTTAAAGATGTCTAAACTCACCTTCGGGTTATTTTTATCTTTGATTTAATAAAAATCTGGTTGTTTTATATTATTTGGATTCAGTTTGATTGATTTTTTAGATTGCATAATTCGGTAATAGACTGAGAGGAAAAATCAATGAAAAATAATTAAATTGGGCTAACGAGAGTTAAGTAATTTAATAAGAATGAGAAATCAATCAAATCGGTAATTGTGTGACGAGAGATCTCATATAGGTTTCAGTAGTCTAATGGAAAACTTCAGATTTAGTTAGGGTTTGGATAAATTCTGAATTGAGAAATTTCAATTTTTCATAATCTGATTAGGGTTTATAATTTAGGACTTTTGGTTATAACTTGAGAAAGTGTAATCAACCCTAGGATAGTCTAGGACCAATAATCGGACATTTCATAATTAATTAGGTTAGTGTTAAAGATAGGTAAAAATTACCCCTTTTCTCTCAATTGGTAGTTCCTTAGGTTGATTCTTGGTGTGTGCATTGCAATTTACTGATTTGTTAATATATCGTGATTAATTCTTGAGTTGAATTGGTTAATTGAATTGTGTTATTGTTTTAGCTTAGTTATAATTGAATTTCTACAATTTGTTTTAGCATTAGATTAACCATCCTCGTGGATTGACACCTCAGATACTATGCGAACGACCCGTACGCTTGCAGAATGTCGAAGTTAAAATATTAAAATATACATATATCGAACAATTGCGATCAAGTTTTTAGCGTCATTGCTGGGGATGTAATTAGTTTAGTTCTATAGTTTAAGGCATTTAGTTTATTTTTAAAATTTTTACTTTCGTTCCTTCTTTTCTATTTCTAAAATCATGCTCTTGCATGAACACAAGAGTCATGAGAAGTTCAAGTCGTGTGGCTGAAAAATTAGATTTAGACATCACTCGACTAGAATGAACCATTAGGAAAGCTCAACGTAACGAAGAAGAATAAATCGTAAAGACAATAATAGCCGAGGAATTTCAGTAGGATTTGGACCATAGAGCGAACCAAGGACGACAAAAAAGGACCCATATGGACTTTATGAGACCAGGGTTCAATGCGACTAACCAAGGAGTAGCTAGACCACCTGTACAAGCCGCATCATTTGAAATTAAACCAGCTCTCTTGAACATGCTTCAATAGAACGTGCAATTTTATAGACTAGCAAATGAAGACCCCAATGCGCATATAGTGAACTTCTTAGAAATTTGTGATACCTTTAGGTACCATTAGATGTCGGAAGATGCAATTAAAATTAGGCTCTTTTCCTTTACCCTTAGAGATAGAGCAAAGGCTTGGTATCACTCCCTTAACCCAGCCAATATTACCACTTGGGATCAGTTACTTCGTGTCTTTTTAAATAAATATTTTCCCCTGACTAAGACCACTAAGATCATCAAGGAAATCACCAACTTCTAACAAGGTGACGGGGATCATTGATAAGGAAGACAGTTGATGAATGGAAGAATTAATAGAGGAGATGGCAAGTAACAGTTGTTTATGGACTAATGAGCGGAGTAGACAAACTACTACATTCCGTGAACAAAAAGGAATTATAGCTATTAATCAAATAACGGGAATGCAAGCAAGGATTGATATCTTGACTTGACAGCTCAAAAACATTAAGGCTTCATCCTCAACTCTAGTGAAGGTCGTACAACTTAAGTGTGAACTTTGTAGACAATTGGACCATAACACAATGGACTGTTTCTTAATGAAGGAAGGTGATTCAGAGCAAGTGAATTACATGGGAGCCCAGTATGGATGAGGAGGGGGAAACAACCCCTACTCCAATACTCTCAGCCTTGGGTGGAAGAATCACCCTAACTTCTCTTGGACATGTAATGCGGGAGGACAGTTCAGGTCTCAAAGACAATCGGGCTTTCAACAAGATAAACCAAGCTTAATGGAATCTAAGTTGGATAAAATTTTAAGATTGGAGACATCAAGGATGCACATAAGAGGCTTGAGAGCAAATTCGAGCAAGTTACCAAAAACCACGCCTCTTCGATACATAATCTAGAGGTCCAAGAAAGTCAACTAGCTGAAGCAATATCTACTCGAAATGCAAGAACCGTTCCAAGCAATACTGAGTCTAACCCAAAGGAAAGGATCATGGCTATCACTCAGACCCAGGAAAAGGAACTTGATCATATAAAGGAGAATGGAGATAAAGGAAAAGGAATAGCAATTATGGAACTCCTTCCAAGTGAGCTCGGAATTGAGCCAATCAAGGAATCTCGACCCAAATTACCGTATCCTAATTCTAGCGCAGCGAAAATCATTATCAAGTAGGGTAATGAGGAATTATGAGGAGGTTGACTTAAACAAGGTTGGGAACATAACGGAACATCTACAAACGAGGCTCATATTAACGAAATTGGTGAAGAAGAAGGTTAAGGAGCGTGAAGAAGAAGAAAACCCCAACATAGCACAAAAGAAAGAGGTTCTAGAGGATTTTTACATTCCTTGCATTATAAATGAAGTCAACATAGACAGGGCATTCATAGATTTGTGACCGAGTATCAATATGATGCCCTACACCTTTAGTGAAAAGTTGGGGTTAGGAGAGTTAGTACCCACAAAGATGTTAGTAAAGACGGCTAACAGAACAGCCCATCAACCGAAAGAGATTATTAAGGATGTGCAAGTATGAGTTGATAATTTTACTTTTCCTATAGACTTCTATATATTGGATAGTGGAGAAGATGTAGAAATCCCTATAGTCCTTGGAAGACCATTCCTGACCACTGCTCGCTCAATCATTGATGTTGATGGGGGGAACTAACTCTGAGGATAGGTAAGTAGCAAGCAACCTTCAAAGTGTCAAAGAAAGATAATAGTCCTCCTTTACCTCCAACTAATGTTAAGGAAACCGAACCTCGAGGGCAATGGGAAGATTTTGCAGATCCTAGGAGTGCCTTCAGAAAGAAGTGATCGCGTAGAAGAAAGCAAAAGAAGGAGAGCTACAAGAAAGGTGGAATCAAAGGCATGGTGGCTTATGTGCAAGTTGTTAGATTAATGACTGCACTGCCATTGCACCACTCATGTGAACCACCATGAGCAAAAGAAAAGCATTGAGCTACCGATGTTAAAAGAAGCGTTGCGTGCGAGGTAACCCATGGAATTTTAATTTCCTTAAATTGTCTTTAGAAAGTTTGAATTCCGTAGTTAGTTTATTTCGTTTTCAAATAAAATCGGAAAACATAGGACATCAACGTGAATTCTATGATCGATGAAATAAGCAAAGAAAGGTAAAGAGCCATAAGGAGTTAAGAAGGGATTTCAGAAAGTGGAGAAGGACAAAAGAAGAAGAAAATTAATATTGGTGAAAGATTGTGGCCTGAGGTAGGGTAAAAATAAGGACACGCAACTGTCATTATCAAATTTTACCATTTTACCCTCCAATCACCTATATATTCATTTCTAACTTCATTTTTTTATTCACTTTCAGTTTTACTTTATCTCTCTAAGCTTTAACCCTCCAAACACTCTCACTTCTCTCTACCCGAATTTCAAACTTCCAAATTTCTTCCAACTTCTACTAACTCGCAAGCCAGTATGTTGTACATCAAGCAAATAGTAAAGCACGACCAATCAGCGGGGCGAACCCAAGTCTCAGGACGAGGGAAAAGAAGCAGTGCAGCTAAGTACGAAGCACCTTTCCCGATCTTCTCAGGTTAGGAAGGCACTCGTTATCCTTCTCTTCGCAATAAACAAATTACAGTTCCAAAGTATTTTCATTTTGAAACTTTAGATAGATTAGAATTGCAAGACAAGGTCGAAAGTTTATTAGAGAAAATTCAATGGGTCAGTTCATTCAGTTTCAATTCCCAATTTTTGAAGAACTTACCCTAGAATTCTTTACATACCTTCAGTACGAATCTAACAAATCTAGGGAATTGTGGTTTAGGTTATGGTTTTATGGGCTTGATTATGAAACTTTGTATGAAATATGTGGTTTCCCCGAGTCATACTATAGTGGATCAGTATGATGATTTTTGTGTCAGCTCCTACTGGATTGAACTAACTGGGTTAGAGCATTTCGACGCTAAAAACACTCACAACAACATCATTAGGAGCCACAAACACTTATTGATGCACAAATTCATGTGCCAAACCGTTTTTGATAAAAAGGAAACCAACAAGTGTTCGATGAAAGAACTTTTCATTTTGTGATGCATAGATCATAGCATCCCAGTTTGTACAACACCCACATCTTTAATGCAATTATTGCTGCTCGAAAGAAAAGGAGCAATAACTTAGGAATGGGCTATTTGGTTTTGGCCATAGCTAATAACTATGAAGTTGAGTGCAACGGACTCACAGTCTACCATCCTGACTTCATGGACCATCATCATTTATAGCGAACTGAAATCCTGAAATCCTATAATATGGAACTTAGGGATATTAGTGCTAAGACACACGTCAAAGGTAGGACTAGTCAAGCGAGTTTAAGTGCTCAATAATAACAAGAAGATGATTCGAACAGTGAAGAATACTAGGAGGAAGAAGATGCAAAAGAACTGAGCTGGAAGAAGGTATTATACATAATGTCATACCAAGGTAATTACAAATACACTTGCGGAGAATTCCAGAAGGATGAAGGAGATGGTATGAACCAAACTACGCCAAAGCTAGGATATACGTCGCATTTGTCTCTACTTCAAGGCTCAGGGCGTTCAATTGCCACCTCTAACCCCATCACCACCTCCATCACCATAAACTTTGTCCTAACCCCCTTTCTTTTTAAATTAGTCTCATTTTCATTTTCATTTTCATTTTTATTTTTATTTTATTTTATTTTATTTTTATTTATGTTTTTATTTTACTTTAATTTATTTTTCTTCCTTCTTTATGTGTTTGTTATCACCTTCTCATATTGAGGACAATGTGTTGTTCAAGTGTGGGGAGGGCTATGTGTTTTATTTGAATGTGAATTTTGAATATTATAGTCGTTAGGTTGCATTATGTAAATCATGTGAACGTGTCAATAGCTTAATGGATTGAAATTGATTTAATTTTGAACATGGTCTATTAGGTTGTAGAGAATTATTAGCTTGCAGAATTAGTGAACTGGGTTCTTTGATTAAATATGTAGCTTAATTAGGATTTAGTGTTTAAGTGTAGTCCTCTAAATTGTCACATTCATTCATAATTTGAGGCCTTTTAACATAAGTAGCTTTGCTAGTATTTTTTATGAAAAAGAGTAGCTAAAACAATAAGGTAGGCAATATAATATTTAAAAAAGTTGTTATTTTTAAAATAAGTAACTATTCCACTGGCCTTCGGCTTATGAATAGAGCTAGTAGCCAGTTGAAAACATGATATAGCTGAGTAATCCGATCAACACACATTACAAATGTGTGTCTTCGCGTAAAAAGGCTACAATGGTGTTCCAACCAAGCAACTTAATAAAAAACCTAATTTAGTTGAGTAACTGAATCGACATTCATTACCAATGTTTGCCTCCGTGTAAAAATACTAAGTCCATGTTCATAAAAAGTTAATAAAAATAAAATTGTGTTTTCGAATAAAACCTACCAAACTTGTAATAGTTTGACTTTTCATAAAAACGTACTTAGGATTAGTTACAGAGTTGAACGAACAAAGAATTACTAATGAGTGTGTGCAATTGAGAAGGGTAAATAATTTAATACTTGAGTTTGGATTAATATGTATATTTAGTTCAGAGCCCCAAGATACAGATTTTGCATGTTAATGATTTGAAATGACTTGAATAATTGTGTTTTAAATTAAATTTATTTCATGAAGTTAAAGCCATTGTCTCATTACTGCACTGTGTGTTGTGTGAATTAGTATGTGTTTGTTGTCTTATTTACTTGAGGACAAGCAAATGTTTAAGTGTGGGGATGTTGATAAGTGTGAATTGCATCATGTTTTAGGGCTTAGTTTGATATGTTTTTAATTGTTAACTTAATCGTTTAGCATATGTTTAGGTTAGAATTGTGTTAGTTTGTTAATTAATTGTGTTTAAGTTTTTTTATGGGTTAGTACAAGTTTATGAGCTTAATTATTATGTCTTTGAGATACCTTGATGTATTTGTTAGTGTTTCAGAGCCAACATCGAAAAACAGAGAAGTTTCGGAGACATCCAGGTTGAAACAATGCCCCACAATCGTGCAGAATCATTGGAGACAGCCCATGATCGTGACCTAATTTCCACAATCATGGCAGAAGCTCAAGATATGGCCCACGATAGTGACAGAAGGCTCAAATATGGCCTACGATCATAGCCTGTAGGGCCACGGTCGTGGCCTACATTGGGTAGATGCGCAAACACTTAGAAAAGTCAAGTTTCGAGGAATTTTTTAGACCTTTTCAATCCCAAAAAAAATTAGGGCTGCCCAGAACACAAAAGGTATATAAAGGATAAGACAAAGAAGGAGAAAGAGCTTTTTACATCAGCCACCATTGAGAAACCCTAGAGAGAGTTCATCGAGAGATTAAGAAAGAGAAGAAGGAAGAGATACGTGGAGAAGAAGTCAACACGAAGTACTTCCCAGAACAGGAGGTTTCCTGGCATTACTGCCTCCATCATCCATTCAGATCTTGTTTCTGGTGTATTTTCAATTTTATTAATGTATAGAATTAGAATAACCGTTGATGGTAGGATTGTGTGATTGTTGAGGATGTCTAAACTCACCTTCAAGTTGTTTTTATCTTTGATTTAATAAAAATCTTATTGTTTTTTTTATTTGGATTCATTATGATTGATTTCTGAGATTGCATAATTCGGTAATAGATTGAGAGGATGAACCGATGAAAAATAATTAAATTAGGCTAACGAGAGTTAGATAATTTAATAAGAACGAGAATCAATCAAATCCGTAATTATGTGACGAGATATCTCACATAGGTTATGGTAGCCTAGTGGAAAACTTCAGATCTAACTAGGGTTTGGATAAATTGTGATTTGAGAAATTGCAATTTTCCATAATCTGATTAGGGTTTATAATTTAGGGTTTTTGGTTATAACTCATGAGAGAAACCCTAGGATAGTCCAGGACCAATAATCCGACATTTCATAATTAATTAGGTTAGTGTTGAAGATAGGTAAAAATTTTCCCTTTCTCTCAATTGATAGTTCCTTAGGTTGATTCTTGGTGCGTGCATTGCAATTTACTTATTTGTTAATATTTCGTGATTAATTCTTGAGTTGAATTGATTAATTGAATTGTGTTATTATTTTAGCTTAGTTACAGTTGAATTTCTGCAATTTGTTTTAGCCTTAGAGTTTAGGATTAGATTAACCCCCCTCGTGGGATCAACACCTTAGATACTATGCGAATGACCCATATGCTTGCGGAATATCGAGGTTAAAATATTAAAACTTACACATATCGGAAAACCACGATCATATGGGAAGAAATGAAAGAGTAAAGAATGAAAAAGGATGCTTGGTAATATATTATAATTAGATGAAAGATGTTTCCATATCCCCTTTTGGGCCAATACTGCATACCCCTAAGTTCACTTGAATGGGTTTAGCTTTTTATGTTATGTAAAGTGTTATGGTTTATTTTACTGTAAAATTGGCAATGTAATTTTACTTTTGATTCATTATATTTTAGTTTTTATGATGATTTAATATTATTTAATCTTTAAAATTTCTCCTTTTATTAATTTCATATGTAGTCTAGTTTATAAAACATCGAGAACAAATTCTTATAATCTTTAAATTTCTTCCTTACTTATTTACTCTTATTAAAAAAGAAAGATATGACCTGATGAAATATCATAAAAAAGGATGACATATTAAATAGTCATCAAGTTAATATGAAAAAAGAGATGTTATACTAAGTTATCACCAAACTAACATAACACCATTGTGAAAATAAAAATATATTATTATGTACCTCAAGCTATATGACTACATAATATCGAGCATTTGTAATCTCTTATAAACATATAGAGTATGCTTTGGCCTATCTTATTTTGCATCTGCACTCATAGTTATAACAAACTAATTTTTTATTACAATTTCTTTTATGAGAAACAAACCATAAGTTTGTAATGTCAACTCAATTTTTTTCTCAGCACCCGTATCAACCAACATAGATTAACAACTTTTCTATATAAGTTTTGTTAGAGTTGATGCTTTCTTGACCTTTAATAACAAGTTAAATTGGCAACATCTACCTTCCACCTTATGATATGGCCTCAAGTCTCAAACGATAACATCATTGGATCTTACATATAATAGGGCTAACATACTGATAAAGTATGAATTTATTTAGGGGGTGCTTGGTTAGTAGGTATGGGAAGAAATGAATGAAAAAGGATACTTAGTAATATATTATTATTGGATGAACAGTATTTTCATATCCCTTTTGAGGAAATACTGCACACCTCCCATTATAGTGAGAAATAGAAGTAATATCAATTTCTATTCTTCGCTATATTCATTATAAATCTTATTATCATTTCTCGAAGTGAACCAATCACAGTCTTAGTCAGGGACGGATTCAGAAATTTTTTTAGGTGGGGGCAAAATTTTAATTGGGACAAAAATTTATTTTTAATGAAGGAAAAATTTTAATGGAAGTAAAATTTTATTTTTTTATGAGGACAAAACTTAAAATAATAATTTTTTTATAGGAAATTTATTGGACTTGCCCCCACTTGCCCCCAATGTAGATCCGTCCCTGCTCTTAGTCACTTCCTTTGTTTGTTGAACTTTAGTACATATAATATTACTTGAATGCTACGGGACAAATCTGTCTAGAGACATTATCCTCAATCTCACGACATGAAACTATACTTATGGCATTTTAGCAAAAACGTTGAAGCCTAATTCAACTTTCAGATAACCTAGTCCAGACTAACTAAGTAACTATAATAATCCTCTTCTAGAATAGACAAGGTTGAAATCTTCGATTAATTTTGTTGCTCAAATGCAACAAACTAAGTTCCATTGTGCACAATCTGACTGCACAAAAAGGCCAGCTTTAACCCAATATTTAGTACAAAACAAGGAAAAGAACCAAAACAGCCGACCTATTTCAAAGCACAGTTTTCTTTTCCTAGAATGTAATCAAAGAAGACCTAGTTCGATATTACACAGATATAACAATTGAAAATTGTTGGACCAATGGTGGTTGACAAGATTAATTTCACTTATGTTTTGATAATAACAAGATGTATAGACTTGATTAAGAAATTAATTGCAGAAATTATTGGATTTAAGGAAA
>JAOTBA010005869.1:0-10944 GCA_025629845.1 Erythroxylum squamatum
ATCTTTCCATAGAGGTAAACCATGACACTTTTCGACGTCGGTATCAAAAGATATGATTTTTCAAACTTTTGATCTTGTTTAGGTGTTTAGGAAACTTGTCAAATTGGGCAGAAACTTTGCAGCAACTTTGAACCTCCTTAATGGCCAAATTAGGTTTTACATTCTTCTTGAAAGTTATAGAGTTTTCCTTCAGTTTTCTTTTGGCACCAAGTTTGAACAATTTCGAGTTCTAAGTAAAAAGTTATGCATTTTTGAATTTCTGTGTTCGAAAAACCCTAAATCTCATTTTTCTCTTATAACTTTTTCGTTTGGCCTCCGATTCACTCGATTTTCGAAACATTGGTTTTCTAAACAAATTTTCTGCCCTCTCTCGCAAAAATGTAGAATTTTCAGATTAAGTTGAATTTTGTCGGATTTTATCAAAGAGAGAGAATTAGTCGGACATATTGAACATGTTTCCGTATTTCGGTGATTTCTTAATCTAGGAAGCTCCGATTGAAGTGATTTTCATTGCTGATTATTATAGAGGCATGAAATTCCATATTAGCTTAGGAATTGGATTTTATTTTGGGCCCTAAGTAGATCAATTTTATTGACGGAAATTAAGATGAATCTTACAAGATTTGTTCGGAGGACATTAATTGAGTTTTTTCTGTGGTGAGGAATTCCTCCCTCGTGGGTTGGCGCGTCCAGATGTCACGTAGGACGTCGGACACGTAACTCATCCGGGAGGGGTTCCAACAAATTGCCTATAGAATATTGGTCAACTAAGGGGCATAGGATGTGGTTAGCTTCATAGGGAGGCCATTATATCTAGATGAGGCCGCTGTCTTAAGATTTAGAATTGCTTTCTTGAGACTTTATGTCCTATTAGAGCTTAAGCAATCTCTTCCTGACATCATTCCAATAATGAGGCTAAGTGACAATGATATATTGATAAAGGAAATTGTTAGAGTATTATACCAGTGCAAGCCAAACTTCAAGCGGCAAGGAAAGACTTGGAAAGCTATTGGTCAAAATTATATAAGGGGGACTACCATGATGGGCCTGATAGTTCAAACGAATAAGCTATTAATCCAAATGACAATACTTCTACCTCAACTCATTCAATACATACATTCTTGTAGCCAGAGAAATCTAAAGAAATTTAAAAGAATAATGAGTTAATCAATTCCAATATAGTGATCAATGTAGAAAATAATTTAGACTCATGTCATATTAAGTTTTGCCAACTAATAAACCTCCATCTATGTTTGATTGTCCTATCATTGTTTCTAAGGTTTTTCATATTATTCTTTCCTTTAATACTACTAAGGATAGATTTTGGACATGGGTCATAACCGTGATTCATCATGCATGATTGTAATAAGGTGAATTGAATTGGGTGAGATTTTGTTTTGAAGGAATTGGTAAGTTAGAATGGATAAAATATGGTACTTAAGTGAATTTTGAAGTTAGATTTGGAAACGGTGACCAATAGGCTAGCTTACAGAAGTAAACAGAAATATGATTAGCATACGTGTTACACAATAAAATACAAATCTTGTATTCAGTCAAAGAGAATATAGTTTTAATGCCTTATTTCCTAATTTGGAAATAAATGCCTGAGCAAAATGCATTTTGTGTAGGTAAAGAAGAGTCACCGAACGCTTGAGTGTGCTTGGCGATAAGTGTGCAAAACTGTGAGTGTATCTTTAAACTGATTTTATGAAAGAAAATTGGTTTCTATTTTATCATGAAAAGTATGTTTATGAATAAGTGCATTGGTGTTGCTATTTGAATTTGAAAGCTAATTTTTATGAGATTTATATATATGCTTAGATGGCACTGAATTAAAATTGCATATGCACTGAATTGGTACGACAATGAAATTTGAACATTAACTGAATTGGTGTAGAAATGTGGTGCACCTTTGTATTAATTGTTGTTTAGCCTGTGGTACGCCGTTAGGTATCCTTATACATATGATTATACCGATCAGAGTACATCCTAACGTGCATGGCAAAGTTTGTGGGGAGTGTCTATCACTAACGGTGGGTGGTGTCGTGTCTGTCAGTATGTCTTGTTAGTTGCCCTCTACACGTATGGAGTATATATTGTGCTAACCCTATTATGGGTAAGCGATGCAGAACTAGCTCCGTAACTACTGATTTATATGTACTGTCAACACCGTTATGGGTAGGCGATGTAGAACCAGCTTTATAATAATCAATATATAGTGGTTAACCTAGTGTGGGTAAGCGATGCAGAACCAACTCTGTTACTAGAGGTTAGCCATGCACAAGTAAGAGATGCAGAACCATCTCCGTGGGCTTACACCTAACGGTACCAAAATGGAAAAGAAAATTTTAAAAGATAAAGTTCATGAAACTATTGATTTCCATCTCTGTTTACCTTACAAGAAAAGAGGAACTTGATTGTGTTTTACATGTGCATTGATTATATGAATTTGTTATCTCAGAACATTGATTATTGCTTGAGAAGAAAAGGAAATTATTTTTGTTCTTCATAGAGATTAATGTTTGTATAAATGTTTGAATGGAAACTATAACACTCACTGAGCTCATTTAGCTCACTCTTTATTTTATGTTCTCTTTTTTTAAATTTTAACCTCCCAGGTGCACGCTCAGGGATTTCAATAGCCGGGACACCACCATTTAAGTATCTAGCTTCGTCAAATGCGGCTGTGTAGGCAATTTTGCTTGTGCATTTTTTTACATGTATTGTATAATTAGGAACATGTTTTGAACATATTTTGTGTAAAGATAGATTGTAAATGTTTTACTTCGTATAGTTCATCATCTTCGTAAATATGCCCGGATCCTGGTTTTGTGAAAATATGGTTATTTATAAATGTTATTTTCTTTAACTAAATGCATGAATGTGTTTGACCCTTTGAGATTGTTTCTGAATGGACTTGAAGTCCAGAAGTAGCAATGGTGCTTTGGTTAAGTGGATAGAAGTGTTTTGAATTGCTTTTTAGGAACCCCCAATTTTTGGTTTTGTTAAATAACAGTTGTTATGCTGCTGAAATTTTTAATGAAGGTTACTTTTATAAACTTCCACTACTATTCCTTTTTCTTTTCTTTATATTGATTTTAAAATATTTTGAAGAAAAGGGAAAAGGCTTAGCTCCAGGGGAACTTTCCAGTTAGACTAGATATAAACTGGAGGGTTTTCGTGGGGTGCCAGGCAAGTGACCTAGTCATCAGGAAAAGGACCTGTTAGTGTTGGTATCAGAGCCAAGTTACCCTTTTATGTTTAATTCATTTGCAAAATGTTTTTGAAGTTGTTTTCAAAGTGAGGTGACCTATAAAATGTTGTGATTTACATGCATATAGTTCAGGACATGAAATTCTTATACATTTGCAATTTGCCAAGTGCACAGACGAGGTCGTGGACGTCCCCATAGGGCCACCCTAATGGTTCCTACACCTGAGGCACCACCAAGAAGGGAAGAGGAACACTTGCCAGACTCAATGAGTGCTTCCATGAATCAACCCCATTCTTAATCGTTAGGCTAACAGAACCAACTGGGTGAAATTTTACCGTAGAGTAAATGACTCAGATATTTGCCATAACAATGCAACAGTCACACGAAACTGGAGAAACTTTTGGATGTTCCATAAAGCAGGTGTGTAAATTGAGCGCAAAGCCTTTTGATGGGAGTGGAGATCTAGAGAATGCACTCGCATGGTTAGACTGAATATTATGAAGATATACCGAGTTTATAGGATGTACAAATGAGCAGAGAATGGCATTTTCCACTTTCGTCCTTAAGGGCAAGGCAAAGGATTGGTAGGAAGCTATTGAGAGACGTCATCAAGATAGGGTGTCTTGGTCTGATTTTCAGAGAGAGTTTACTGATAGGTTCTACCCCTAGAGTTATAACGATGCTTGAGTAGAGGAATTTTTCCTTCTAGAGCATGTTAGCGACAGAATATGAGAAGAAATTTTCAGAGCTTATCAGACATGTTTCGTTTATTGTTGACAATGAAGAGCAAAAGTGTAAGAGGTTTGTTATAGGTTTGAACCCTGGGTTGAGGATCCATTTGTCTCTGGTCTCATAGACACAGAATGGGGAGTTAGTAGAAGCTGCAATGAAGGTGGAAAGAAATATAACAATGATCACCCAGAATGTGAGATCAGAAAAAAATGCAGTGCACTAGCTAGCTCATCTTAGGATTCAGTAAGTAAAAGCAAGTTAAGATGGACCGGTTGCTGAAGGTTCAGTAGAGGTAGATCAACCAGTCAGGGATCCTTTGAGTCACCTTATAAACCCAGGGATTTTCATGACATCAGAACACTAGTGCCAGAGTGTAGTACTTGTGGAAAGAGACATTTAGGCAAATGTCGAATTAATATAATGGGCGGTTTCCACTGTGGACAAGAGGGCCACTTTAGTAGAGATTGCCCCTAGTTAATTATTGTAAAAAGGTCAATGATGAGATCTTCAGCACCTTTGCAAGTTAGAGGGGTTTTTAGACAAGATGATTGAGGTTCTCAAGCTAGAGGGTCGAGTTTTCCTACATCTAGCAGAGGTTCTTGAGGTAGGGGAGCAGAGCCCACAGGGCAAGCAAGTAAACACTGCACGCAAGCTCAAGTCTTTGTAGTTACTCACTAAGAGGTAGACGCCACATTAAATGTAGTCACTGGTATGATTTCTATTTTTGAGCATGATGCATATGCTTTAGTAGATCCCAATGCTACACCCTCTTTTATGTCACTAAATATTTCTCCAAAATTGGATGTGAAACCTCAATGGTTAGATAGGGGGATAATAGTTTCCATTCCAGCTGGAAACTCACTTTTCTCTGAAAGAGTGTTTATTAGCAGTAACATAACGATTGATGGTTAGGAGTTCTCGACAGATCTTATTATATTCAACATCCGAGATTTTGATATTATTCTTGGAATGGATTGGGTATCAACACATCATGCAGTAGTGGATTGTTATTAAAAGGAGGTTAGATTGAGACAGTTGTGGAACCCAGAGGTAACATTTTGTGGAATACGAAAAGTTCTCCCTATAAGTATAATTACCACTATGGTGGCTAGGAAAATGCTCAGTAAAGGATGACAGGGATATCTAGCACATATGATTGAACAAGGCAAAAATGTGGTGAAATTAGAAGATATTCCGATGGTTAGATAGTTCCCCAATGTATTTCCAGAGGATCTTTCAAGATTACCACTGGATAGGATGATCGAGTTTGGGATAGAGTTAACTTCAGGAACCCAACCAATCTCGATGATTCTATATAGAATGGCTCTAGCGGAGTTAAAGGAATTGAAAGTACAGATGGAGCAGTTGTTAGAAAAGGATTTCCCCTTGTGGAGCTCTAGTCCTCTTTGTTAAAAAGAAGGATGGGAGTTTAAGGTTATGTATCAACTACAAACAGTTGAATAAAGCAACAGTTTACAACCAATATCCACTCCCAATGATTAATGATCTGTTTGATCAACTAAAAGGCTCTGAGTTGTATTTGAAGATTGATATAAGATCAAGCTATCACCAGTTGACAATCCGCAGTGAAGATGTCCTGAAGATTGCCTTTTGGACTAGTTACGGGAATTATGAATTCTTGGTTATGCCATTCGAATTGAAAAATGCTCCATTTGCATTTATGGATTTGATGAATAGGGTGTTTCGAGAGTACCTAGATAAGTTCATGATTGTTTTCATTGATGGCATATTAGTGTATTCTGGCAGTCGGGAGGAACATGCAGAACATCTTTGGAAAATTTTATAGACCCTACGAGAGCACCAGTTATATGCTAAGTTCAGTAAATGCCAATTTTGACTTGATAAGGTCATTTTCTTAGGTCATGTCATATCAGCTGAAGGACTTAATGTTTACCCCTATAAGACTGAAGCCATTACTAATTGGAGACCTCCCACTAATGTGATAGAAGTTAGGAGTTTCCTTGGATTGGTAGGCTACTACAGGAAATTTGTTGAAGGATTTTCCAAAATAGAAGCCCCCACTGACTAAGTTAACAAGGAAATAGGAGAATTTTGAGTGGTCAGATGCCTGTTAGAGAAGTTTTGATGAATTAAAAAAAATGTTAACAACAGCTCCTGTATTTACATTACCTATGGGAAGTGATAGCTTTACAATCTATAGTGATGCTTTGAGACAGGGATTAGGGCGTGATCTGATGCAGAATGATAAGGTTGTAGCCTATGCTTCTAGGCAATTGAAGAAACATGAGCAGAACTATCCCACCTAAGGCCTAGAGCTAATAGCGGTGTTTTTTACATTGAGAATATGGAGGCACTACCTATATGGTGTTGTAAAATTTTCACATATCACAAGAGTTTGCAGTATTTGTTCACTCAGAAAGAACTAAACATGAGGCAGAGGAGATAGTTGGAATTAATAAAAGATTAGGATTGTACAATGGAATACCACTTTGGAAAAGCCAATGTAGTGACTGATGCCTTAAGTAGGAGACCTACCATCTCAATAACACAACTGAAGACAATATACCTTCCATGTTCGCCCCATTTTGTTAGACCAGGCTAGAGAGAGATAGAAATAAGATCCCCATTTGATGAAGTTAAGAACAGGCAGAGGACATAATTCACAATCTAAGAAGTTGGTACTATAAAGAGGGGGCAATGATTGTGCGTACCGAATATGGGGGACCTGAAGAAAGAAATTTTTGAGGAATCTCACTCCTCAGCTTATCCTATGCATCGAAGTAGCACAAAAATGTACCACGCCCTTAAGGAACATTATTGGTGGAGAGAAATGAAGAAAGAAATAGTAGAATTTGTTATTAAATGTCTAACTTGCCAACAAGTTAAAGCATAACATGAGAATCCTACAGGAATGATGCAGCCCTCTGATATGTGTTTAATTGTTGATATATTTAATCATTTACACTTAGCGATTAATGATACGAAAATGTTTAAAATACTCACTTTAATTCATATATGATTTTAGGTATAATTTGGAATCAAAGAAATTAAAGTGAGTTGTAAGCACCACATATGGGTCATTTTCTGAATATTTATTTTTGCTTGTCTTCATGTAGGAAGGAGAAAAAAATAAAAAATAAAAGACAAGAAAAGTGGAAATCAGCCAAAAGAAACAGCAGGAGCAAAACAACAACGTGTTGGGCCAACCAAAGAGCAACAGCATGACTGAAATGCTTGCGTTAAATGAAGCTACAGTGGAGACGTTGCACTGAAGAGATAGGCACATCAAAGGGCAAGGCGACAGTAGCTGGGCGAGCAGGCGCAGAAGGCGAGAACAGGAGCAGGCACAACTGGCTGGGTGGCTTGGTCGCTGGAGAAGGGTTGTTGCGGCTTGGCTGGAGAAGAGACGTGGCTGGTCTGGAGAAGAGAAGTGAATGAACAGTGTAAAATCTCCAAGTTAAATTGTCCTGTCAGCTACAGTAAAGAGAGGGCCACAAAGGGGTTTTCGGTTAGGGATTAGAATGGGGGGTTGAAGCATTTTTCAAGAAAGACCCATGATGGGCTAGGTATCCCGATGCCGATTCAGATGTGACATCGACGCCGATGACCCGATTTAAGTATTTTTTTTTATTTTGTTATTTCTTTCTCTCATTAGGAATTGATTGTGTTATCGTATGTTAATTAATTTGGGCTTTGTGTATAGATAATCAGATTTTTGTTATTGCTCGGTTATTTTGTATGAACTCGTTGGGTACTGTAAGATGATGATTTTAATGCATTCATTGAATCATTAATTGCAAACTCATTGCTAGAATTTTGATATAATCTGTAATTGTTATGTTAAAATTCTGCATAGCGACTAATGATTCGTAATCATTAGGGATAACATGACCTAGGTTAAATGACGCATCATATGTGGTTGTTGCCTTGATTAATCGATTTTTCTAATTCGTAATGCTATTGCCTAATTAAATCTAGAGATCGTATCATAGGTTATTTGGTGGTTAGGTTTAATTAACAATCGTTTCTTAATTAAACAAAACCTAAGGGAAAACTCGGGTTAATTATTAGCCCATGATTAATAGGAGAGGTTTGAGAACAACAAATCAATGAAATATGCTTAATTAGGATGTAGGTCAAGATTGAATCAAAGAACCGGGTCCCTATCGAATTCCTCACTTTTATCATTTTTCGCATATTTCCTTTAAATTTTTATTAGTCTAGTTTCATTTTATTTTCTTGTTTGAAAAATCCAAATCCCCCTTAAACCTAAACATTGATTAATTTCATTTCATAAACTTTGTACACACTCTCTGTAGGATCGACCTAGACTCACTACTGATATAGTAGTAGTCTAGTTATTTTATTTTGAATAGCATTACGACGCGCGGTTAAGGGAGGTAAGGAAGTAAGACCTAACGAGATGCTCGTAGAGGTATGGAATAGCCTAGGTGAAGAGGGTGTTACTTAGCTAGCCAAACTTTTTAATGTGATCCTTAAATCTGCCAAAATGTCAAATGAATGGAGATGTAGTATGGTAATTCCTTTATACAAGAATAAAGGGGATATCTAAAGCTGTAACAACTATAGAGGCATCAAATTACTTAGTCACACCATGAAGTTATAGGAGAAAGTGATCGAGAAGAGAATAAGAAAGGATGCTCCTGTCTCAGAAAATCAATTTGGCTTCATGCGAGGAAGGTCTACGACAAAGGCTTTGCACCTCCTAAGAAGGTTAATGGAATACTATAGGGAAAGACAGCGTAAACTACACATGGTTTTTATTGATTTAGAGAAGGCGTATGATAGGGTTCTAAGGGAAATCATGTGGAGGTGTTTAAAAGTCAAAGGTACATACAGATTATCAGGATATGTATGAAGGTGTAAAAATTAAAGTAAGGACGATAGGAGGAGATACATAGCATTTCTTTTATAGATATTGGGCTACACCAAGGTTCTGTTTTGAGTCCTTTTCTCTTTGCAGTAGTAATTAATGAGCTCACCAAGAACATCCAAGGGGATGTGCCTTGGTGTATGTTATTTGCTGATGATATTATTTTAGTGAATGATACAAAAGAGGGGGTTAATGCCAAGCTTGAACTTTGGAGTGATACGTTAGAATCAAAGGGTTTTAGACTGAATAAGACTAAGACTGAGAATCTATAGTGTAACTTTTCAGGACATAGGGGTTACAGATGTGGAGATAAAGATTGGTTCAGAAGCTATACCGCAAAAGAGTGTTTTTAAATATTTAGGATCTATCATTAAGAGCAACGAACAAATTGATGAAGAAATAGTTAAATGCATCAAATTAGGGTGGCTGAAATGGAAAGATGCTTCAAGAGTTTTGTGTGACAAGAAGACACCACTCAAGCTTAAAAACAAATTCTATCATTTTTCGATTAGGTCGATCATGCTCTATAGGTCAAAGTGTTGGCCCAACAAACAAGTTTATAACCATAAACTTATGGTAACAGAGATGAGGATGCCTCTTTGGATGTGCAACTTTACTAAAAGGGATAAAGTAAGGAATGTCATGATAAGAGACAAAGTAAAGGTAACTAATATTATGAACAAATTAATAGAGACAAGGCTTAGATAGTTTGGACATTAAGAGGAGATACCCGGACGCTCTAGTGAGAAGATGCCAGAAGATCGTACTTAGATATTGTAAGAGAAAATTTTGAAAGGCTTAAAAACAATTGAGAAGAGGTGATCAAAAAAAATGACAATGTTGGACCTTACCGAGAACATGACTCACAATAGAAAACTTTGACGTACTAAGATTCAAGTAAAAGATCCTAGTATTTTTCTTATATCTTTTAACTCTTGCCTTTTGTAGTTAACCTCAGTGGTAATTACGTATTGTCATTATTATTATTGTTGTTGTTATTATCATTAATATCTTTATTAGTAGCATTAGTATTTGTATTACTATTATGTTTATGATCAGTAATGTTTGTATGATTATTATTATTATTGGTATCTATTATTATTAGTATTACTTTTTTATTTTTACTATTATTTATATTATATTATATTATATTATATTATATTCCCTATTATTATTACTACTATTATTATGTTTATTTATTTATTTTTATTTTTTGGTTTTTTAATTTTACTTTTATTTATTATTTATTTATTCCGGCTATTATGGCATTCCTACATTAAAGTATCTTTTTTACAAGATAAATCCACATGCCTAATAGAGACAATTTGAAGGATCGTTTGAAGTTTTGGGCAGCTGTGGTTATAATGTACCTCTCGTTATGTTGTTGGCTGTGGCGGCGAAAAGATGCCATTTCGGCAGCATTAATCTCAACTACGTAACGTTACATTTTTCTTCGTGTTTTATATCTCTATTTATATGAACTGGAATAGGACGAAACGAAAGACTAAACATACCTTGCTCCAAAAGGTGGAATCAGCTACTCCAGCTGCCCTCACTCACGAGCCGACCACAAGATGAGGAAGTAAATCACAGTATTTACTCGGTCAACCTACCAACAAAGCGGCCCTTTACTTCTTTTTATGGGAATCGAACCTAAAACCTTGCTCCAAATAACCTTGCTGGAAGATCAACCGAGCTATACCCGTACGGGCAAAAAATATACCTGGATATGCGGATGCGAAACATCATAGTTACTTCCCAAAAACATAAACACGTTTTTCACATATAATCCCAGCCCAACAGTAAAGCACACGTCTTACTAACATGTAAGTACGGGGGACAAGCTTTACACGTACACCAGCAAAAGAAAAAAAACCCAAAACTATGTATAGTTATTTATTGAAAAGCCCAAAAGACAATAATATTAACTATCCCAACCATCAGATAATACAAAAGCAAAAGGGTCAAAAATTAATTTACTCGACCATTTCTTGAGCTCTCCTCAATTTTCATCTTCCTCGCTGCTTGAGCTGCGTCATTTCTTGGGCCATTGGGAATTTGAATCAGCACATCCGCTTTTTGCCCAGTGACTGCATCTACAAGCCCACCATTCTTCTCCACC
>JAOTBA010005880.1:0-10944 GCA_025629845.1 Erythroxylum squamatum
TTGAATAAGTCGACTTATCGGTACCGAGCAAGGATAAGTCGACTTACACATGGTACAAGTCGACTTACCACTTACAGTTATCCCCCTTTATATTCTGGTTATGAATATTTTATTCATCACTTAATTCCTCTCTTTTTACTTGGGTAACCTCTTTTTTAACCAATGTATGCTCATTTATCTGATTTTCCTTTTGATTTCTTTCCTTCTCCATATTTGATTCTCTTCTTTAGCTTTTGGTTTCCACATGTTTGTAACTCTTATAGTATCTTCTTCAACCTCCATCTTCCCTTAGCTTCATAATCCTAAGAGTGTCAAGTAATTTCTTTGTAATGTCAACATTTATGCTTATCTTGGCAAAACCAATTCTCTTTATCAAAGCAATGTTCTTAATCAGTCATAAGGGCTTACCTATTTTGCTTGCAATATAGCTCATTCCCTTAGTAGACTAGTATTCCAAAGGTACTTTGTGAATGTTAACCTATATTGGAATTGATTTTAGCTTCCTTCTATCTAGTGTGACTAGTGGCTGCCATTTCTTGAGTACAATTGGGTGACCTAGCATATGTCATGGGCTTGCTTCTAGCACTTTTTGTACATTTTCTTCATAATTGAATTTGAACACAAATAGTTCATCTTCATTAACCTTTATATTCACCAAACCTTATTTCTCCAAGTAGCATTAGCCTATTTGCTCACAACCAGAAATGCTAGCCTTTTCTTAAGGAAAAATCACACGAGGGAGATATTCCACTTCTTTGCTTCTTTCTGAAGCAATTCCATAGGAGCTTGGATTGGTTCCTCGCAAGCTGACTCTATGTCAGCTTGCCTAAATTTCCAGAATCACCTACTATCGAGCTCCATATAGTTTTACTGTTTTCTAGCTATTGCTGTCTCCTTTCTATGGTTCCTTTAAATGGGGGAAAGTCTGTGGAGTTGATCTGGTACAGTGTAGTTACTGTAGCAGGTATGAGTTCTAAGTTTGTTTGCGGGTTATTCTCAGGGTTTTCCAGATTCATTGTGGTAGGGGTTAAGTTTCCATAAAAGAAAAGTAATTTTTGGTGGGGTTTAGGAGTTGTTAGCTTTTAGTTGGTAGTGGACAAGGTTGTTTGCTAGAGGTGGGAAGGGGAAGCAAGAAGACATTGTAAGAATGGACTTTAGTTTATTATTGAAATGATAAATAATGCACTCTATTTTATATGAAAAATTTAGACTTAAAACTATTTCCTCAAAAAACAAATTGTATATACATTGCAAAACAAAGCTAACAATTCTAGACTATAGACAAAGTTACTTAATTAGAGAGGAATCAATAACATATTTCCAAAGGGATCATGAGAGTGCAACCTTTAATGATGATGATTTTCCAGTATAAGACTTGTATAAAATATTCAATCTTGATAATTTGTAGTTGCTTGGTCTTCAATTACCTATAATAGGTTTATTGCTCCTAAAATTTCCTTTTTATGCAAAAGGGTCATTTTTTATCCTAAGGTTTACATTCATTGGCAAATTTAACCCTAAGGTTTTAGAGAGTACAAATAAAACCCCAACATTTGGAAAAAGGTTTAAATATAACCTAAAAATAACAAAAAAACTGACTACTATACGATGCTATCAATTTTCTGCTAGATCAATGATGACCTGACTATTTTTAATATTACTTTATTGCTTTTCTTAAAATTAAAATTTAAAAATTTTATTAAGTTTTTACCTGTGGGACTCGCCATATTTAATTAACCCTAAGAAATTTCTTAATTTAAACAAATCATATTAACTTAACTAATCAGTAAAGTAATTGATTAACCTAATAAAAACAATCCCTTACCCATCCCTCACTTCTCTGTTGTCTAGAACCCCAAAGTTCTCAATCACCATTTGGAATCCCTAAAGTTGTAGGAGGCCGGCTGGGATCCCTATCACCTCAATCATCGTTTGGAATCCCTAATTTGCGTGCTTGTCTTTGTGCGTAGAATCCCTTAATCACTCTTATTCGTCAATTTTTCTTTCTGCGTGGAATCCTTCAATCACCCTCATTCTAAGGTTCAAGTCACTATATTCCAAGAGTAGCTCTCACAAGCATCTTCGTCTAATTGTTGGCTTATAGGTGAAATTGTATATACATTGCAAAACAAAGCTAGCAATTCTCGACTGTAGACAAAGTTACTGAATTAGAGAAGAATCAATAACATATTTCCAAATGGATCATGGGAGTGCAACCTTTCATGATGGTTATTTTCTAGTATAAGACTTGTACAAAATATTCAAGCTTGATAAATTTGTAGTTGCTTGGTCTTCAGTTACCTATAATAGGTTTATTGCTCCTAAAATTTCCTTTTTTATGAAAAAAGGGTCATTTTTATCCTAAAGTTTACATTCATTGGCAAATTTAACCCTAAGGTTTTAGAGAGTACAAATAAAACCCCAACATACAAATAAAACCCCAACATTTGGAAAAGTATAAATATAACCCAAAATAATGAAAAAACTGACTACTATACGATGCTGTCAATTTTCTGCTAGATCAGCGATGACCTGACTGTTTTTAATATTACTTTATTGCTCTTCTTAAAATTAAAATTTAAAAATTTTATTAAGTTTTTACTTATGGGACTCACCATATTTAATTAACCCTAAGAAATTTCTTAACTTAAACAAAACATATTAACTTAACTAATCAGTAAAGTAATTGATTAACCTAATAAAAATGATCACTTACCCATCCCTCACTTCTCCGTTGTATAGAACCCCAAAGTTCTCAATCACCATTTGGAATCCCTGAAGTTGTCGGAGGGCGGCTGGAATCCCTATCACCTCAATCATCGTTTGGAATCCCTAATTTGTGTGCTTGTCTTTGTGCGTAGAATCCCTTAATCGCTCTCATTCGTCGATTTTTCTTTCTACGTGGAATCCCTCAATCGCCCTCATTCTAGGGTTTGAGTCACTATATTCCAATAGTAGCCTCACAAGCATGTTTGTCTAACTGTTGGCTTATAGGTGAGAATTTCTACAGGGTTGATTCAATAGGTACCAAAAGAATGGTAGCCTCCTTACCCTTTTGATGATCTTTCCTCCTGGAATAAGTGAGAAGTTGTTTATTATTCTCTGTCAAGATGATCTCTTCTTTGTCAAGGTTTTTTGCTTATAATTACTGAAAAGATTCAATTCTTGTTAAAGACGTTTTAAAGAATTAAAAATACATAATGACACTAAAAATACATATTGACACTATCTTTACTTTGATGGATTTCACCATGCTTAAATTTTTACCCGTATGCTTTAAGCATGGTGAAATCCCGCTTTATCACTGCCTTAACAATTTTTGGGTCTACCTATATGCCCTGTCCAGATACTAAATGACCTAAGAACACCACTTCATCAAGCCAAAGTTCACACTTACTGAACTTGGCGTACAATTGCTTCTCTCTCATTATCTGTAAGACTAAACTTAAATGCTCATAATGTTCCTCTCTACTCTTTTAGTATACCAAAATATCATCTATGAATACAATCACAAAGTGATCTAAGTAAGGCTGAAATACCTTATTCATCAATGCCATAAAGGCTGTCGGAGCATTCATCAACCAAAAAGGCATCACCAAAAACTCAAAGTGCCCATATCTGATTCTGAATGTACTCTTTGGTACATCATCTTCTGCTATTTTTAGCTGGTAGTACCCTGACCTCAAATCCAGTTTAGTAAACACCTGAGCTCCCTTTAACTGATCAAGTAAATCATCTATTCTTAGTAAGGAGTATTTATTCTTCACTTTCACCTGATTAAGTTTTCTATAATCAATGCATAATCTTAAAGTCTCATCCTTCTTTTTCACAAACAAAATTGAAACTCTCCAAGGTGACACACTGGGCCTGATAAAGCCCTTATCCAATAACTCTTGCAACTAAGTCTTAAGTTCCTTAAGTTCCACAGGTGTCATCCTAAACGGAGGAATAGATATAGGAGCAATACTTGGAATAAAGTCAATAGTGAACTCTGCTTCCCTATCTGAGGGTAATCCTAGTAATTCAGTGAGAAACACATCTAGGAAATCCTTAATAATAGGAATATCCTATACTATCTGCTTAGTTCAGGTATCAGTCACATAGGCTAGATAAGTCTCACATCCACTTCGAATCAGCTAAAAGCACTCATTGATGAAATCAATTTGGTTGTCACTGCTTGACTAACACCTCAAAATATTACTCTTGGTTGATTAGGAGATTCAATAATGACTTCTTTAGTATAACAATTCATTATAGCCCTATGAGCAGTAAATCAATCCATACTTAAGATGAGGTCTATCTCTTTTAACTGTAGTACTATCAAATCAGCTTTCAACTTAGCCTGGTTAACCCAAATAATACACCCTTTACACACTTCTCCAATCATTGTAGTACTACCTATTGGTGTACTCACCTCTAGGTCACATTTCAACATCTCTCTCACACAATGCAGTTTAGATGCCAAATTTGGTGTGATAAATGAATGCGTAGATCCTGGATCTAACAATATAAATGCCTCAAATTGAAAGACATATAACACACCTAAAACAACACCTAGAGAATTCTGTGCCTCCTATCTCGTAATAGCAAAGATCCTGGCCTGGGACTATGGTTGGTTACTCCGCACATCAGTCCTAACACTAGGACCGCTGAACTTGTTCTACCCCTACCTTTACCTCTTTATCCTACTCCACTGGCTCTATTTTGCTGGATAGTCGTCTCAGTCACTAATCCTCCTCTCACTCCAGACTGTGCTCCCAAAATCAATGGATAGTTTTTAATCTGATGCTCAAAAGAGCCGCAACATCCCGATATCTTCCAACATTCTCCACCATGTTTCTTTCCACAATGCTCACAACTAGGCATATGTTGTGTTTGCCTTCTAGATACTTGGCCTCTACAACTACCAATATGAATAAAATCGCCTCTCGATCTAAACCCCGATTGTTTCAATCTAGTAAGTGATCGGAATGATCTATTCTGGCGTTTACTAAATCTCTTGCTATAATCAACTTGAGACTCACCATGCCTCTTAATTCTGAACTCCTGCCTATACTCTCCTTGTCCATCCATTAATAATTGCTCAATTCGGAATAAAGAAGCTTGCAACTCAGTAAAACTACTCAGATTGGTAATAGCCAATCTCGTCCTGATCTCCATATTCAGTCTATCCTCAAACCACCTACATTTATCCTCCTCTATTGGAATCAAAGCAGTAGCATGCTCTATTAATTCATTAAACCACACCTCATACTCAGCTATAGTGAGATTTTCCTGTTTCAGATTAAAAAACTCTTTCATCTTCCTATCCAAGTAGATCTTTGGCATATAGTTCTCCTTAAAGACTTTCAGAAGGTCTTCCCATGTCAGTCTATAAGGTTGGGCGAAACTATCGGGAACAGTCTTCCACCACTAATAAGTGGTGGACCTTGAAGTAACAAAACTGCGTAGTCAAACCTTTCATCAAACTCACAATCCATCTGATCAAATATCCTTTATATTCTCTCAAGCCAACCTTCTGCCTCAGTAGGGTCTTTACTTCCATAGAAGTCTACAGCCCCCTACCCCTAAGTTTATCATACCTCCTTTCTCTCCTCTCAAGACTCTTTTGAGGCATTTGGTCAGACTGGGATACTAAGGACTCTCTATTGGCTCCTATAGACTCAAGGTCAACTGATTCTACGACTTAATCTCTTATAGCAGATGCTTAAAACAAACAATAAGTGTGATCACTATATGAGTCTCTTACTATATGTTAGGTTTAAATGTTTATATATGTCTTTATGGATGCCAAACCATGCTTTGATACCAAAATTGTAACATACCACTTCCATAGAGCATATGCCCGAGCATCCAGAGGATATTTGAGAACATACCCTATAAGAATGGCACGTTAGAACAATCACATTAACTTATTATGACATCACACATAACACAAGTATTCAAAATGATCAAATCTCCTCATTTCATTCACAAAATAAACTTACTTACTTTGTACCATTACAATTCATTTCCGTGTATTTACATTACATAACATTTGAGATTTTACAACTCCATACAAAATGTTTAACATAAAATGAGAAGTTAAAAAACACATCCTAACTAGATCCTCAGATATTAGCTGACCAAACCTTTGAGCCATACTTGTTCTTAAAATAACAGTACAAGAATTCTACTTGATTATCTTAGAAGCTAGAACTCCCTTGTACCTGAAAATTAACGTTGCAATTTTAATGAGTTTGCGAACTTAATGAGTGAACCATCATCGATGTGCTCACTCCAATCAGAACACAAATGTCAAGTATATAGCCAATTTTAAGAAGTTTAACAGATCATCCAGTATTAGATCCCACATACAAACATTTCATAACACTATTTCAGAACAATCCATTAATTCATCTCAATCATTCATATGATTCATATAAAGTTATATATATGCAAATGTACATGTGATTCCATTTTCATTTTATTTTATTGTAACCGAGCGCCTATTTACTGTCCCATATCCATTATGGATACCAGGCTCATTTCATTTACTATCCCGTGTCCGTTGTGGATACCAGGCTCATTAATAACTATGCATGTGGCTCTTTGTACACAATTCTTGAGTTTAAAGCTCTTTTTCACGTTGGTTACTCTGACCACAACTCCTTTATCTGATCATACATGTCATGTAATGGAATGCATCAGTTCATATAATATGTTATCAATACTTTTCATTCAATGTGCTCATATCATTTATCACATTCTTTGGATCTGAGTCTGGCATTCAACATTCAGTTGAGTACACATACAATTTGAAAACACTTCCATATATAGTCTCAAGTATCAAACTCCTTGAACAAATAATGTCTGGAATCATAGCAATCATATAAGTAATAGTTCAATAACTGAAAGTTAACCAAAAATAATTTAATCATGGTGAGAAACATCTAAGTTAACTCATAGTACGCTCCAGAAAAGTTATTGCCTTGATGATCCAGCAATGTCTGGATGCTGACGATCAACTTGTGCTTCTTTAGTCATACAATACACATATATTTTACACATTACTAAGTTGATCAATCATATGATTATTCACTCATGCACATGTATATGTGTCATATTCAATGCGTGCTTAATTGACTTTCTGGGTATGTATCATTATTCATAAATCATGACCATTCAAACATCATAACTTGTACACATTTAGTTTGTAATTAGGTTTATATCTTAAGTAAGTTTGATTACTCTAAATTCATCAATCATACATTCACCAACCTTTTCCAGCAATATATATTCACACAATTTCCCAATTCTTATTCATTCATACCCAGTTCACATTACTTATATCCTTTAGATCACATTTGTATTCATAAGAACACCTTCATTCCTTTAACACTCATAAATTCCAGATTTTAGATATATTGGTTTAAAACAATCCATTTCTTAAGTTAAAACATCAATTCCCAACCTAAACTTATCAAACCCTTAACCAATTAATCAAACATCAATCTAGGTTCATTTCAGGCCTTAATCAAGTGCAAATACACCAAATTAAAGTAACTTGTCCTTAGTTGATTCAACAATCACACAAAACAAATCTTTTTTTTCATTTCAAAGCATTGCCCACTATCGTGGAGGGCCTTCCCATGATTGTGGGATGGGTGAACCGAATGCTCACTCTCCACTTTCCTTCAATTTCTCCAGATTCTAACACCTTCATTCCAAATTCAAAAATCTTCATATTAGTTCATTAATTATACCTTAATTATACTTCATTTCCTTATCAATTTCATCTCCAATTCCAACTCAAAATCATTCAATTGGTAGCTCATAAACTATTTATCTTTCATACATACAAAAACAAAACAGAAACTTTCATTCATTTAATCTCATCATATATGTAGTCCTAGTTTTTTCCAAATTCAATAACACTTCACTAGCACCTTTCTTTAGCATAAATTCACCTTCATTTAAACTTCAAATCTCAATCTAAATCATCCATATAGCAACCTCGGCTCTCATGCATCAAAACCAAAATAGAAAAGTATCCAATTCATGTGTCATTTTTCCAGCAAACTTCATCATCAACACTATATACTATCCATCCCAGTTCAATCATCATAAACTTTCTATTACAACATGCCACAAAGATCAGTACTTTACTTGTTTAGCTCAAGTTCCACCTCAATTCATCAAGTCTACTTTTCCTTATATGTATGTAAGATCATCTCAAATACAAGGTGGGAATTGGATGGGTTTTCAGTAAGGATAAAAGACAACAACATGTACAATAATGATCTAATTATATAACTATCTTTATGAAGGTAAAATCAACGATTTTGGTGTGGCAATTGAACAAAACTTAGGCAAAATGCAAAGATGTAAAGAGGAGCTAGCTTTCGGCTATGAGAGAAGAAGAAGATGAGAGTTTCAGCAAAAAGTTACAAATGAAGCAACTTGCCATGTGTGTGTCGTGTGGTGAGGTTAGTGTTAGGACACTTGTCAAGAGTCTAGGCCAGCTACATGTCCTCTCTTCATACAGCCATTTGTCACCTAAATCTCAAGCCATTTTTCACTTAATTATTTGCGTCCAATGTCACTCAATTCTACTGCTATGTGTAACTTATTTCATACGATTAGTCATCCTAAATTTTCATGCGTCAATTTGACAGTTTTCCTAAACTAAATGCACATTTGAATTCATCAATTTTCCAATTATAACAATTAATTCCAAATTTTCTAATTATAATCCACCAAACCAAAATTCAAGACGTAAGTAATACACAATTCACATCATGATCATTTTAAACCTTTCATACCTTGGAATATGTCAATTGAGTGCACATACAATCTTTATAATATTTTCTAAATCATGATTCATGTGTGTATGCAAATATTATGCATGTGAATTAAATGCATTTCATAAATTCTCAAAAGATATGACTCATGTGCAATAATCTAAGGCTCTAACCCTTAGTATGGAAAACGGCTATTACATTTACTCATCCAATCTCTCTTTGGAGTTTCTAGGTAGGATTAAAGTGAGTTCAAAAGACTTGTATTTCCTCTCAACTAATTCAACTGTCAAAAGTTACAAGTCCTACTTGACTAAAATGGCTATAAATAAATATCATTAAAATCAAGAAGATATAATTGTGTCCAACATCATATATAGTAAATATAATTTTGCATTTTTTAAATCATTAGTTTCTATTCTAGTGTTAAGGATGTGGATTATACTCTTGTCATTATTATTCACTTGATTTTTATATAAAAAATGTTTGACTAGATACTTTTAAGTGAAAAATTAATTAACTTAATGTTGTTAATGTGTGAGAAAATATTGATTAGACATGTATTGTTACAATAATTTCATCAAATAGATAGATCCTATTCTATAGAAACACCTCAAAAACTAACTCAAGTCGTTATACTTCTTAATTCATGCTAAGAAAAAAAATACATTCTTCACTAGGGAAACATTAGTTTCAACAATTCAAGAAACAAATATTTAGGAATAGTCCACACAAATTGGGATAAATCAAAAAGTGGCCAAAACAGATATGCCCCAATATGGGATTGCCTCTCATGTGTAGACCAAAAGAAGAAAGCAGCCAAAACACATGACATAATATAACAAAGTAGAAACAATAAACTCAAGACAGGACCACATCAGAGGCAACCCAACATAGTGTAAGGTTCCAGTCATACATCTCATACATAATATATATCAAATATACGCAGCGGAAAATAAAATGGAACCTCAAAAATCAGATCTACTCAAGCATATAGATATAGAAAACAAAAACATGAATTGTAAGATGTTTAGATACCTTTCTGATGATCTCTTTTGTTCTTTATATCGAGTTGTCATAACCCACAACAATTAATATAAACCATCTCTAATGAAAGTCCACACGAAGATAGAAGGATGAAACCTCATTAGGAGAGGACTAGAATTCTTTCTTTATGCTAGCAAAGACAAGAACTCTTGTGAGAGTTAGAGAGAAAAAGAGTGTGTGTGTGAGAAAAAACCTTTCTTTCACTTGTGTCCTACACAAGATGCACGAAAATCATCTATATTTTCTGCACCATTTGGCCTTCCATAACCCCCATCACTAATGGAGAGTTATGGGAAGTTAATGGTCATGAATAACATGCATTGATGGAAGTTATGAGAAGTTAATGACCAAATTGGCAGCCAACAATACTTGTTTCTAATCCATTCCATGCAACGTTTTCTATCAAGATCACATCGCAATACAACCCCGAAACACTCTCTCATATCTTTAATCACCATTTAAGATCATTTTACTCATCCTTCGGATTTCCTATATGTGTAATCCATTAGGTTCCTAGTTATGTTGGCCACTTGAATTAACACTTAATTCAAGTAAGTCAAGAGCGTTATCTAGCAATACGTCATGACCCCCAATTGACCAGAAAGTCAGTGTTTGACTACGAACCCTTCTGTATGCAATGCTACCATGCAATTCTTCCTTTCACCATCTATACCCCACTTGGCTCAGAGTATGGTCAAAGTGTCAACTCCTACTAGACTAACTACGTCACATCTAGTCCAAGTGATACTATATCTTGTCTTGAGGATCTCATTACTTTATGTATCATTAAAGACTCTCTTCATGACACATATCTGCTCTAGCTAGAGACTCCCGAATAATGTTCCCGAGAAGAGGTTGTGGGTATCATCTCCATCTATCAGGAGTGGTGAATCATTTATTGGCTACTCAATTACCTTCGAATACCTCAAGCTGTACCCAATCACCACCCTATGAGTAACGCCTGAAAGGTACCGATGAATGGAGTCAAAGCATAGGATTAGTATCTGAGATATCCTTGAGCACCTCAAGTAAAAAGATATTTGCACCATTGCTATGATGAGACTATCATTGACATTGGAATAGAATATCCATATGATTGTCTCATAGTAGGTCAATC
>JAOTBA010006013.1:0-10931 GCA_025629845.1 Erythroxylum squamatum
TAACCAATTCTATACATTTTATTATTATCAAAACATAAGTAGGATTTAATTTGTCAACCACCATTGGTCCAACACCTATCAACTTTGGAAGGGAAAGAAACCAAATGTAAGTTAGTTTCATATTTTTGGAGGTAAGTGTTACATTCTTAGAGATCGGGAACAACTCGAAAAATTTGAGAGCAAAAATGATGAAGGAATCTTCATTATTATTCAAGTCACAGTAAAGTTTACCAAGTGTATAATCAAAGAATCAAGAAAGTGCTAGAGTTCATAAATGTTGTGATAGATGATGTATCTTTATTGAATGGTCAAGTGGCAGAAGAAATCAACATAACCGACCCTCTGAACCAGCTCAAACAAGCAACGAGACAAGATTGAAAAATTGCCCAGATTTGCAGTTAGTTATTGCTGAGGAAGTAACTACAACTAACTGTGCGAATTGAAGAACTTTCAGTTACTTCAGATGATGAATCAACCAAAACATTGGAAGCGAAGATTATTCCTTTAAATGTTCAAAACTTGAGAAAAGCTTATTTGAATTGAGATTCTCCATCTCGAATTCGAAGAAATCATCCAGTAAAGAATGTCATTGGAGAAGTTAGTGAAAGAAGAAAAACAAGAGAAAGAAAAAGTGTTGATTATCGAGAACTTACAGGATACTTGTGCTACACATCTTCATTAGAGCAAAAGAACATTAAAGAAGCTCTACAAGATGAGTTATGGATAGCAGATATGCAAGATGAATTGATTCAATTTGCACGAAATAGTGTATGGGAATTAGTGCCAAGACTATCGAATACTAATGTAATTGGAACAAAATGGGTGTTTCGAAATAAAACAGATGAAAAGGGTAATGTAACCAGAAATAAAGCAAGGTTAGTAGCTCAAGGATATTCTAAGGTTAAAGGAATAAACTTTGACGAAACTTTTGCACCGGTAGCACGACATGAATTTATCAGACTATTATTGGGCATAGCATGCATGAAGGGGTTTAAGCTTTATTAGATGGATGTAAAGAGTACTTTTTTTAATGGTTTATATAGGAAGAAGTGTATATCAAGCAACTGAAAAGATTTATTGATTCAACCCATGCATATCATGTTTATAAGCTAAAGAAAGCTCTTTACGGTCTCAAACAAGCACCAAGGGCTTGGTACGAAAGGCTCACACAATATCTTATTAGGCAAAGATATAAACGAGGTAGTGTTGACAAAACTTTGTTTATTAAAAAGTTCAAATATGATTTTGTGATTGCGCAGATCTACGTTGTTGATATTATGTTTGGTGCTACATATCCAAAGATGGTAGGTGAATTTCTTAAGTTAATAACATCCGAATTTAAAATGAGTATGGTAGGTGAGCTGAATTTCTTTTTGGGTTTGCAAGTTAAACAAGTGAAGGATGGAATTTTTATATCGCAAACCAAATATGTCAACAGTATAATAAAGAAGTTTGGTCTTGAGAATGCCAGACATGCAAGAACACCTATGAGTGTCTCAACAAAACTAAACAAAGATGAGAATGGTAAAAACATTGATGACAGTTTATATCACAGCATGATCGGAAGTTTATTATACTTGACTAAAAGTAGGTCAGATATCTATTACAGCGTTGGCGTATATGCTCGCTATCAAGCCAACCTGAAAGAAATACATCTAACAGCGGTCAAAAGAATTATCAGGTATGTAAGCGTAACATGTGATTTTAGGATATTGTATACATCTGACTCAACATCTTATCTAGCTGGATATAATGATGCAGATTGGGCTAAAAACTGAGACGATCGCAAAAGCACTTCAGGAGGTTGTTTCTTTTTAGGAAACAATTTGATCTCTTGGTATAGTAAGAAGCATAATTCAATTTCGCTATCAACCGCTGAGGCAGAATACATAGCTGCAAGTAGTTGTTGTTCAAAACTTTATTGGATGAAATAGATGTTAGAAGATTATGGGATTGGTCAGAATGTGTTGACTATCTTATGCGATAACAAGAGTGCCATAGACATCTCTAAGAATCCAGTTCAGCATTCAAGAACGAAACTTATTGATCTCAAGTATTACTTTATTCGAGAGCTTATGGGAAGCAAAATAGTCATCTTGTCATATGCATCTACAGAAAAGCGGTTGGCAGATATCTTTACGAAACCTCTTGATGCAGTAAGGTTTGAACTTCTTCGAGGGACTTTGGGACTTTGGGCTCTACATTATTGATGTATTTTTAAAAAAATTCATCGAAGGGATTAAAAATCCCTAAATGTTTTACCAACACCTCTCTAAACAAACCGCCGTCGTCAGCAACCAAGACATCTGTTTTTGCCCCTTCTGCTCACTATTCAATCTCTGCACTTGCTCCGAGCAAGAAGACCTCATCGGAGGTTGCCCAAAGTCTGGTGACAATCCAAACTTCTCCATCTCTGGTTTTCTCCACCACGACACTCCCATAGCCGCGTTAGAGACACTCTATTCATGGGCATCGGTTTTATGGTGGATTTCAAGAAACATCACCACTGCAGTTTTTTTGTGTCTTCTATTCATCTGGGTTGTTTCTCAAGATCACAATGTAAACCTGAAAATGGGTTCAAGGATCTTCTACTGTGAACTCACTATCTATGTGAAATTTGTGCATCTCTATTGAAGACCCATCTCTTCTCTCTACGGTATTGTTTCTTTCCACCTCAAGACTGATTCAATTTGTTTCATTTTGGCTGGAATTTTACTGCTTTTCAATAATTATGGGAAAGAACAAAGAGAAGATATTATCTTCGGTGCCTGACAAAAAGATAACAGCTCCAACATGTCGTTCAAGTCAATTAATGTTGAATCTGACACCCGGTAGGAGTTTCAGCGGGGCTAGGTCATCTTCAGCGACTCCTATTGACATTCCCGAAAATATCTCCATTCAGGATATAGTACCAGATCCATATTATGATGTTACTTAAGTCATATTATCCATGGTTGACGTTTCTGCTTCGGATTTTGGTGAGACTCCCGCAACATCTGTTGTACCAGCTGTGCCTCCTACCGCTCCTCAGAAACGTACAAAGATGCGATGTCAGAAAACAGTTCGACCACCTCAAGTTTTACTCTTCTGCGGTTGAACAGAAATGAATGACTCTCAATACTGTTGGACTTGTTTTCAATCGTCCAATCAACTTAGAAGAGTTTCAACAACATGGTCTGAACAATTTACTATCGGAGCGATCTTTACTGCAAGCTTCACTGCTTCCGAAGCACTATGATTTTGATCTGGTAAAAGAATTTTACTGCAATTTATCTTTTGATATTCTGAATGAGAATGCTATGACTTATGGTGTAGTATATGTGCAGGATCGGGTAGTCCGTTTTGATGCTGCTCGTTTAAATATGTTTATGGGGTTTGATAATTTGATTGGTGATCTCCTTTATGATGATGATTGGAATGTGTCAAATGACTTAATTGCTACGGTACTGACTGGTGAAAAAATTGATTGCAAGGGTATCTAGCTCTGTACTTCGTTCTTCCATGCTTACTCAAAAATATTTCGTGCTCTTTAAATTAGTTGTGGCCAACTGGATGCAGAGCACACACGTTGTTTCTATCTACTTGACACAGGCCAAATTGATTTATGCGATCGGTAATTTAATCTTGAACGTCTCATCATTGAAGCTATGTTGGCTATTGAGAGTAAGCCACATTCTTTGTTATACTTTCCATGCTTAATCTCACAATTTTTATATGCCAATGAATTTTCCAGGATATAGTCGAGTATACTTGAGTTGGTGGATTTGATGAATATCTCTCCAAGGATTTTTCAGCAACCACGGGTAGTGGATTTGCCATACACCACATCGGGTCCCTCGGATGCCACAGGGATGACTTCTGGTAATCCCCATGCAGCTCTCTTTACTGAAATTGAGAGGATTGAAGATATCGTTCAAGTAGCTGCTGATGCTCTTCGTAACTTAAAGCAACAAGTTCTACGCTTTTTCCGGCGCTTCATGGATTCGTCTTTTTGGCATATGTTATCTCAAAGGGGGAGAATTGAAATAAGACTTGACTACTTGACTGAAGTTGTATTTTTTTTCTCCTCTTTGTTTTGTTGTTTATGCCTTATGCTTGTGTTGTTGAATCTTTAATTGAATCTTAACTTGAGAGGGAGCATTGCGGATTCAATATTTATATGTCCAATTATGTTATTTAGGGGGAGTTTAAGAGTTGTGGCAAAAATGCCAAAAAAGGAGAAGATGGTTAAGATATATTGTATATATCTTTTTATTTAGTTTTGACAACCTATTTATTAATTGGACATATAAGATATTAATTGGAATGAGATTTAAAAGATGTGGTTGTTACACTTGTAGTTGTGAAAGAATCCTACACAATATTGAAGTCTATTATCATATTGGTAATTGAATTGTGCACTGTTGGATTTTGTGGATAGCAAAATAAGGGAATTTGTTTTGTGTGTGGGTCAAGGGCTTTTGCTAGTTAGAGTCGTGTATGTCTCTATCATATAGCAGAAGTGAATCTTGTGTGTGGGTGGTACCAACTGTGCAATGGGCGTTAAATATATACTAAAAAAACACAGTTGATTGTGTGCATGTGCTTTGGGTTGATATACACTGTGGTTCACTTCTTATTTCCAAGAGTTATTCTTCTGAGATTGTGCGTGAAATATACATGATGTGTGTAGTGTCCTATATGGTTTAATTGGAGTTGTTGAAGATGGACAATGTGCGTGAGTGAAGAACTTTAAGATTCTTGTTTCATTAGATTAGCATATTGTTCGAAGGTCTGGTTCTGAAGCTGGCATGAATCAGTTCAACTGGTGGGTAGTTATTCAGATGTATTTTAGGAAGTTGAAACTATAAGGAAGTCCTTTTTTTATCTCAAGTATATTATTGTTCTGTTCTTAGGGGGCGGTTGGTTCGCATGGAAGAGTGGTAATAGGAATGGGAATGCATATAGTGAGGAATGAGAATGAATATTATCATTATAATCATGATGGTTAGTTAAGAGGAAGGAATAATTACCCATTACCATTGATAGTGGTTGGTTTGTAAAAAATATTGAGAAATAAAAATTTATTATATTTTAATTAATTAATTATATTGTAATTAGTTATATTAAAAAATAAGTAATTATAATGTAATTAAATAATTATTAATAATATTTTAATTAATTAATTATAATATTTTAATTAATGAATGAATTATATTGTAATTAATTAAATTGTAATTAATTAATAAATTATATTTTTATTAATAAATTATATTTTATTATTTATAATATAATTAATTAATTAATTAATTATTCACAATATTAACTAACTTGTTGCAATAGAATTGTTGCCCTCGAACGTTGAATTGCTCTTTATCTCGATTTTGGACTTCATGAAGTTGTTCTTGGAGTCGCTTGCTCAACCGCGTGGAATGGCCTGGTTGAAGTGAAAATGTGCAGCAAATAAACCATAATATGATCTTTTCAAGGCGAAAGATGGTCTGAATACGTTGATTATAAATTACATGCATGTTACGGCGTTGTTTTTAGGTAACATGATGTTGCTTTTAGTTTTTAAAAATTTAAAAATAAATTTTTAATTTAACCTGATCAAGCTTTAAGCTCAAATCTGAACACAAAATTTTATTTCAAGCTTGAGCCATCGAGCTCGGTTCTACCCATTATCATTCTTATTTTATGTTAATAAATAAATAGATATGATTTTGAATATTTTTTAAAATTATAATAATTCAAAGTAGATGATATATTCAAAAAATTTGAATTTTTAAATTTTTAATACTTAATTTTTAAAAAGTTTAATTTAATAATTAATATTTCAAAATGTTATTTTTACTTATTTGTGACATATATTTAATATTTGGTGGACATGTCACATTAACAAAAACATCAATTTAACTTAATTTGTACATATTTTAAAAAATTAATTATTAAATTAAAAATTTTAACACTAAACTAAAAAATTCTTAAAAGGTTAGACATTATTTAATTTATTATCCTTAATTAAAAAAGTGTTTAAATTTTATATAATATTATTAATTAAAAATATATTTATATTTACAATTTAATCTTTCAATTCTTTTAACAGAAATCTGAAGATACATACATTCCAAAACTACCGACTGACTCAAGTTACAAAAATAAATAAATAAGAAGAACAAAACTGGACTCAGCGTCCTTTCCTCAGATGACAATGAGATTCTTTGTGCCGGACACGTCATGCGACTCATCCCAATTCGCATGACGATTGCTTGTTGTCACGGGTCGATCAGCTTGTATTGGGACTTTACACCGAGAACAGGGCACACCATTGCAATAAGCCACTGTTATCGCTATACATACCATAAAGTCGTTTTCAACGAGGGAACAATTGGTCGTGTAATTAAAAATTAACAAATTAACTGGTTCAAAATTTTTATTTACAATTATAAACTTATCAATATTAAAATTAAAACTTAAATCAAATAATTGGCGGATTCAAAATTTTTATTTACGGTTTTAAGCTTACTGAGGGGGACCTTACACGATCAATTGGTTGAAAACGATTTTTGTGGTATGTATAGCGATAACAGTGGCCTATTGCAATGGCGTGCCCTGTTCTCGGTCTAAAGTCCCATAACTCCTCCATGGTGCGTCGGGACCGCATGGTTTTTTCTGCGAGAAACCTTCATAGACTGAATTGTATAATTTCGATTCTAACGTGGCTTCCAAGTTATTGTTAGTGGGGCGTAAATCACATGCAATCTTCTTTCTCCCTTTCTTTTTTTTGGGATTTTGTAGATAAAGAGACAATTAACTAGTTTTAAAGTCTAGATCCTCTGTCTAATATTTTCGGGGACAGATCTATATGAATGGACGGCTCAGATGAGCTAGGTACAAGATAGGGACAGGGAAAAGGGGACAGAGGATCCCCTTCCAATATTATCTAATCCTATTCTAGGAATAGCTTTAAGCCCCATCAAAGATTTACATCGTTCAATTTAGTCACATCAGTTTGTAGTCATTCAATGACACGAAAGTCATACTCTCACTCTCACCTTAATTTTACGACTACTAACTCATTGGGTCAACTATTGTCCAAATAACTAGAACTAGTTGTTTAGATAGTTGACCCTTACCACTTATAAACCCTTTAATATTTTCATGTCTAAGCAATATGGGATACTCTAACACTCCCCCTCAAGTACAACTGGGGCTAGACATCCAGTTGTCACTTGAAATATACGCAGTGAAAACCAGACCAGGCCGCTGGGAATGAATATATAAAACCAATTAAGTTGGCCTCACACAACAACTTAAGCTATTGTGATGAAATGGTCAATTAACACAACTAATAGATAATTAGTTGCTTGACTATAGCTTACTATAGGTCACCTCCACAACCTTCGATGATGCCTAAGGAGGATAGTGATGACGACGACCAGCCTACTATGGATTGAGCTTTTGTTTTCTATTATTTAAGCCTTGTACATTTTAATATTTTTATTTTCCTTTTTTATTCCTAAACCATGTGCTTTCTTATTTTAGTTATATGATCTGAACCGCTTCATCGCGGGATTTCGAACTGGGTGGTGATGATGATGATGATGATGATGATGATGATGATGATGGCGACGACGACGATGTTACTTCTATTAGGTACTTTGTTGTAATTGTTTCTTATTTTTAGTTCAATTAACTTTTATTTTACATATTTATCTTTAGTTTGTTAGTAAGGTATTAATAAGTTTAGATATCGATCACATTGATCTTAAGCAACATGCGATAAATATGGCTCAGAGAAGTTTCTTTCTCTTTTTAATTTTTCTTTCATTTATTTTAATTTTATTATCCTTAATTTTTCTTGTATTCTTTATATTTGATATATTGAAAATAACGCACAACTTAAGTGTGAGGAAAGATTTTGAAAAGAAATAAGGGTGATGAAGAAATTTTCTTATTTCAACATAACATAAACTGTACATTGCTTGTGCTTTTATATTGAAGCTAGAAACGAAACTATTGGTTGATGCTCTGTCCTGTGTAGCAGAAGAAAGGACAACTAAGGGAGGCAATGTCAGGGCTGTACAAAGCAGAAGAAAGTGGAGGTGCAAGGATGGTTGTGCGCAACAGAAGGAAGGTGGCTGGGTGTCCAGATGCAAAGGTGGCTGGGTCACGTGAAATCTGTGTGTCAATTGGGTTATGAGAGTGGGTGGGTCATGGACTACCCATGACCCGTGGGCTATTAGGTTTTAGGATTAGTTGTGTTGTAATTTCTCTGTGTAACAAACATAACATTTCGTACTCTTTATCACGCCCTCCTCAAGTCGGAGACCCGAAGAAGCGAAGGGATCCAAACTTGGAGATTAACGTTGCGAACGCTCGTGCGGTGTGAGGCTTTGTCAGGAGATCTGCCAACTGATCTTCGCTTCTTGTGTGCTGGAGATCTAGGAACCCCGAAGTTACTGCGTCGCGTACGAGGTGGAGATCTATCTCCAGGTGCTTCGTCCGTTCGTGGAAGACGGGGTTCTTGGAGATATGAATAGCCGCTTGGCTATCGCACAACAGAGGTATGCTGCTTCTAATTTCTATCCGGAAGCACTTCAGTAGTTGGACGATCCACTTCAGTTCACACGTGGTCGAAGCGAGGCTGCGATATTCAGCTTCGGCCGAAGACCGACTGACGGTAGTTTGCTTTTTCGTTTTCCAGGAGATGGGTGAATGGCCGAGGAAGACACAAAACCCAGTTAGGGAGCATCGACTGAAGACGCAGCTGGCCCAATCCGAGTCTGAATATGCCGTAAGTTGTAGATCTGATGTTGCCGGGTAGAACAAACCCTGATTCTGAGTTCCTTGTAGATATTTTAAGACATGTTTCACGGCCTTCCAATGGCTTTCCCTGGGTGTTTGCATGAACTGACTCACTTATTGTGTCACGTAGGTAATGTCGGGTCGGGTGAAGCTCAGGTATTGGAGCCTCCCCACGATCCTTCTGTATAGCTCCGGATGTCCGAATAGTTCACCTTCGTCCATGGTGAGTTTGGTTCCTGGCACAATGGGTGTGACACAAGCTTTGCAATCGAGCAGGTTAGTCTCTTGCAAAATGTCCCTCACATATTTGCCTTGGCTGAGGACTGTTCCCTCTGTTGATCTTGCTATTTCGACCCCTAGGAAAAACTTAGCATACCCAAAGTCTTTTATTGTGAATTCTCTGTGTAGTGTTTGTTTGATGTGTGTCAAGTGTCCTTCATCTGCTCCAATGATGAGGATATCATCCACATAAATTAGAATGGCTGCAAAATTGTTGTCATGGCCCTTAGTATATAGGCAGTAATCTGATTCCGATCTGTCAAACCCCAATCCCTTCAATTTTGTGGTGAGTTCCTTATGCCATTGTCTACCTGCCTGTTTGAGTCCATAGATGGACTTCAGTAGCCGACAGACCTCTCCTTCCTTGGCCTTGCTGTAGCCCTGTGGAGGTAACATATAAAGTTCCTCATCCAAGTGTCCGTGTAAGTATGCGTCATTGATGTCACATTGTAAGATGGGCCATTGTTTGGCTGTGGCTATGGCCAGGAAAGTCCGGATTGTGACAATCCTGGCTACAGGGGAGTAGACTTCAGAATAGTCTATTCCTTCTCTTTAGTTGAAACCCTTGGCAACCAGTCTCGACTTTAGCTTGTCGACTGAACCATCTGGATTGTATTTCACCTTGTAAACCCATTTGGATGCTATTGCCCTCTTCCCCTTAGGTAACTGAGTCAAAACCCAAGTCTGATTTTCCTCCAAGGCTTGTAATTGCATGTTCATGGAGTCCACCCAGTCTGCTGATCTGCATGCAGTCTCATATGATAGAGGTTCAAAAATGGCACTTACATTACCTATGAATTCCTTGTAGCTTGGACTGTATGCAATTTGATGTGGAACTCTCTTGTCTTTGTAGGTTCCTGCAGGACCAAGAAGATTCACAGTATTGTTGGTGCAATCAAGGGCAGAGGGGGAGTGTTGAGCCAAGGCTTGGTGGACATAGTCATCAAGGTATTTTGGATGTGTGTGTGTCCTTAGGCTTCTTCTTAAATGAGTGGTTGGGGCAGTATTTTGGCTTGTTGATTCTTCTGGTTGTGATGAGTTTTCTGCGGTTTCTGGTGAGTTTTCAATCTGCTGCATGCTTGGTGTTTCTAGCATATCTCTTGGTGTGTCTGAGTCATTGTTTGTGGTGTTGAGAGGAAATAAAGGTAATGGTTCCTTATCGGGTTTGCTTGGTGAATTAGCATAGGGGAAAGTGTTCTCATGAAATGTGACATCCCTTGAGCTAAACACATGTTTTGTCTCAAGATCCATAACCCTATAGGCTTTATAATCTGGCATGTACCCAAGGAAAACACACTTCAGGGATCTGGGGTCTAGCTTAGTCCTAGTTGGAGTTTTATCTAGTGCAAAACATAGGCACCCGAAGGTCCTTAGATGGTCATAGGCTGGGCTTTTGTGATTTAGTCTTTCATAGGGTGTTTTCCACTGTAAAATTTTGGTGGGTATTCTGTTCAAGAGGTATGTGGCAGTGAGAAGAGCCTCTCCCCAATAATGTTTAGGTAAGTTTGCAGTGAATAGTAGAGCCCTAGTTATCTGTAATAGGTGTTTGTGCTTTATCTCAACTACCCCATTCTGTTGTGGGGTGTATGGGCAACTCTTTTGGTGCACAATCCCCATTCCCGCAAAGTATTTCTTGCACTCATGGTTTATGAACTCCCTCCCATTGTCTGTTTGGATCTTTAGAACTCTCACTCCATACTGATTTTCAATGGTTGTGATGAATTGGATGATAGTGGATTGTGTTTGGTCTTTATGTTTAAGTAAGAAGGTCCATGTGGCTCTAGAGTGGTCATCCACAATGGTTAGGAAAAACTGTGAGCCATCTAGGGTGGGTATTCGGTAGGGTCCCCACAAGTCCATGTGTA